>CANXYC010176921.1:0-16171 GCA_948193065.1 Aleurites moluccanus
TCCCTGTATACGTTGCTCCAATCGTTGCAACGTTTCGTCCCCAAGGATCGGGGCTCCAGTCTCCTGAGCATCGTCAAAAAGACCACCGCTTCCACTAACTGTAGCCATGGGCTCTGATACCACCTGACGCAGCGTGTAAGCGTTCAAATAAGAGTGTGAAACTCAAAATAGAGAATTGAATGTTTTATTAATCAAAAAGTTCCCAACTCTAAAGTTTTACAAGCTATTTATAGATAATAAGCTTAAGAAAACCCTAAGAGGCTAATTTGGTAATATATTCCGAAAAGGAAATAAATCACCAAATCTACATAATAATGAAAATAAAAATATTATATAATAACTGCCTTAAAAAGAAAAAAATACACCAACAGATTTTCCTACCTAAATTAAATAAGGGAATAAAAACTGCCAAAATAGATAAAAACATAAAATTGCCAAAACATAAGCCTAAATATTGAAATTTAACCTAAAAATATTGTCGGTCGTTTTCCATTGGATTATGGTCGATAAGGGCCAAAATAAGCTGCTTTCAGAAAGCCAAACGGGCCTCGACCCAACAGACCAATAAACTACTTGGGCTTCTGGTTCTGTTTCTTCTTATCTAAGCGGTCCAAGAATTCTAAGAAAGCACTCTCCACATCAATCTATATATTTATAACATTATTATTAATTTTTTTAGCCTTCAGTATTATTTAAAGAAATTTTTTTATCAATCAAATTAATTTTTATAATTTATTTTATTATTAAATAAAAATATAATTACGTGCTTAATAATATGAAGTTATTGTCAATATAATTTTAAAGCTAGATTACTTTTTTTTTACATCAAAATTTAAATTATAAGTTATATAATAGGAGTAATTTTTTCTTTCTTAAATCTCTTTCACCCATCTCAGGATTCAAACTCTTGACCTCTTAAAAAAAATCACAAGTCTTTATGGTCAGAACATCTTTTTGGATACTAAATAATTTTATTAAAAAGCAACTATTTCATATTAAAAATCAAATCTTCATTCATTAATTTATGAATATCTACTAAGATTTTTCTTTTATTAGTAGGTTTTGCTACATTTTCATAGCTATTTTGGTATGCATAAATCTATTTCCACAATTAAAATTTTTAGGCCGGGCAATAATTTCATTGCAAATTTGATCTAAACATCCCTATATTTCTGTTTCTAAATTCTCGTTCTCTCTTTCTTTTGATGGCCCTCTCTCTACGAAATTTTTTTGGCTATTAAAAAATCGTTTGCATCATGTGGTGAGAAATGGATGAAAAATAAATTTGTGATCATCTATTCTATTAATATTGAAGTTCATAGTGATAAATAACAATTATTTGACGAAAATTGAGTTAGATTTAATTTATTAGTTTGTATTTATTTGGAAAGATTGGATTGTGATGAAGAGCTAAAACATAATGAGTATTTTATTTTGAAATTTTTGTTGAATATTATCTGACAATATCTTTTCTCTCATAGATATTGAATTTCCTTCAAGAATGATTTGTATGTTTTTTTTATTTGTATTTTTTTAAAAAACAATTATATTATATTTACTATCAAACGATGTAATTGGATGAGTAAACACTTATACTTTTCTAATTATGAAATAATTCAATTTTTTAATTAAAATAATAAAAAATATATTCAGAGAGAAAGAGTTTGACACAATATTTTCTTGCTAACTCTTTGCAATTTTACTTGATTGCCTTCTAAATAATATAACTAAGCATCGAACAAAATTTTTGCTAATTTAATTTCATTATTTTTCTATAGGTATTTTAACATCTTTGGATAATTCAATATTTTTATTTTTTTTAGCTAATAAATCGGATGTGGCCTTTGCAATTTTGGTCGTGGAATTAGGCTCACATATCTTTCAAATTAAAGATTTTAATTTTATCCATTCAATTTAAATCAATTAATAATGATAATTTATTTTATTTAAATTAATTATCGCTCACATTAAAATAAGTAATTATACTAATTATAATTTGTTAAATGTTTCTTTATAATTAAAATATGGATAAATAATTATTTGATCTCTTAAATTTAACTTAATTAATTTAACCTAATTAACACTTATATTCTTTTATTTTGAAAAAGTAATTAGTTAGTCTATAAGATTTAATTTCACTGTCTTTTTGTCCAATTTTTAACCTTTTTGCCATTAATCGCTTGTGAAATGATCAAAATGGGCATCATATGTATAAAACTAAAAATACAATGTTGCAGCCTTCAATTAAATGCAGAGAATTTGAAAATCAAAATTGTTACCCTCAATCTGAAACAAAGATCCTATCTTTCTTTCTTTTTTTCTCATCGCAGTTGTTTGGGAAATTTGAAGGGTTTTCTTCTTGCAAAATTCTAGTGAAGAAGAATTTAGGTAAACAATGGTCATCACTCATTACTGAAGCAGCACAATTATTCCAATGGTCATTTCATGAGGTAATTATGACTAAAATTTTAAATAATTTAAGTATTTTGTATGAATAATTTTCAAATTGTTTGCAATATGGTTACTACACTTATATATGATTATGACAAGATTCATGCATGTTGTTTCAATGTTTTAAAATTCATGCATGTTGTTCCTTTTATATGTTTAAGCGTTTTGTAATTATTTGTTGTGTTATTGGGATTTGACAGTTACATACAGGTTTAGGGTTTTATATCGTTTACTAGGTGTTTATACAAATATCTCAGTGAAATAGAAAAACTGAAATTTATGTTGTTTCTATAATAATTTACTGTCAATGATTTTCACTGCCCCTAATTTGAATTTTTTTTATCCAAATTATTAATTTCTTGTGAATATTTGACTGAATTGTTTACAATTAAATAATTTTATTGTAGATGTCATTGCCCAATAATTATATATTGTTCCTTAAATATAATGAAGAGTATGGTACTATTGGTAATGTAGACCTTGACAAATATAGCTTTTCGGATCTTATGGATGCCATATATAAATTGTTCCTCATAAGATTAGAATTTATTTATGTAGTTTGTGGTGTCAACAATATTGTGGAGAATGATGAAGATATGTTGTTCATGTTTGAGATGTATAAAGATAAAGTAGAAGTGGATTTGAGCGTTTATGAGAAGTGGCCTAATATACAACATAATGAAAATATAGAGCAGGTATTGTTGCTTATCAATGATGTGCAAGCAGTTGATTCAAAGCCAATGGGAAGTAGGAATAGGCTATAATGAAGATAATATGAGACATGAATATAGCATAGAGCATGATCTAAATAATAATGGAGATGATATAAATTTGAGGGCAACATTTGTTGGAGGGATCAATTTGCAGGAATGTAGGGAGGCATAATATATGGATTTCATTTTAGGTGCAAATATTTAGAATGATTTTTACAATGAAGTAGATGATGGGAATCAGTATGTAAACACTAAAGAGGTTAATGACAAGGGTAAAGGAGTCTCAGGGGGTAGGGGTAGAGGAGCTATAGGGGAATGGTTAGAGGATCTACTAGGGGCAGGGATAGGGGTGGTACACTTGGCGAAAATGTATGTAATATGAGAAGTAACAAGAATAAGTCATACGTGAAGGAGACAAAGATTCAACCAGATTTTGAATATAAGGTTAATGGTGAGGATGACTATATTTTCTCTGAAAGTGATGGTGAGGAGTATATGCAAAATGTAAATAATGGATGTGTTAGCAATGACACAATTCAAAATCTCTACAATCTAAATATGTTCCCCCTGCAACTACTAGTGATGCATAAATAGATATTTATCTAGATATTGATGTCTTCACTGATGTAAATGATGGTTTAAGTGATTATGCTTTTGATTATTCAAATGAAGTTTAGAGTGACGAAGATGATGAAACAATATTTGAGTTGAGATAGAGTAAGAAAAAGGAAAGTTGATCTCTTCAAAGGGATGTATGGTAACCAATATGAAGCGTCAGACAGTGAAAAGACTCATTAGATTTGGATGGTATTTTAATCAATCAAAAATTTAGAGTAGCTTTAAGAAACTACATTGTCAAAGGGGGTTATATAATGAAGATTATCAATAATGATAGTATTAGGGTCACAGCCTCCTGCATGAGGCAAGGATGTTCATGAAGGATTCAAGCATCAATTGTTCCAGATGATATTACATTAATGGTCAAGATTTTAAATGGAGAGCACAGTTGTACGAGGCCAACAGGAAACAAAAATAGAGTTGCCAATACCAAATGGACTCAGTAGAAGTTAGAATACCAATTAAGGACAAACCCATCAATGAGCTATGACTATGCAACATGAACTCAACAATAAATAAAGGACCATTCCAGCCATTTGGCAACTCAATAGGGACAAGAATAAGGCCAAAGAAGAAAATGAAGGACTTCACAGTGAAAGCTATGGTCAATTACCAAACTATATTGAATTCTTGCAGAAGCACAATCCTGGAACATTTATAAAGCTTCAACCTCATCCAAGAAATACAGAAGATGATCCATTCATATTTAGCAAAATAGTCATATACTTTGAAGCAATGAAGTAGGGTTTCAAGAATGGGACATAGGACATTTATTAGTCTTGATGGTTGCCATTTAAAAGGTCTATTTAGTGACTGTTTTTTGAGTGCCATTTCCATAGATGGTAACAGGGGTATAATGCCTCTTGCATTAGGTATTATTAAGTCTGAGTGTTAAGACAACTTGGCTTTCTTCCTAAACTGCTTATATCAATGCACTAAAGGAGGAACCAATGACAAGCCATTAACTTTTATGTCAGATAGGCATAAGAACAACTTTAATTAATATTTTCTATTATTAATTAGTATGTATTACTTTATGGTTAAAATAAGAATCATAACTTATATGTTTATATATTGCATTTCAGGGTTTTATTGATGCAGTGTCTAAAGTATTCCTAGATGCTAGTCACATATTTTGTGTTAGACATCTTTTTATGAATTTCAAAAAATAATTCCTAGGCTTGACATTAAAGAATGATTTTTTGGCAACTATAAGAGCTACTCATAGCAAAGAGTTTTGGACTGTTATGAATAATAGAGAGGGGAAAAATGAAGGATAACCTTATAATTATTTGTTGAAGATTCATGTGTCTTAATAGGCTAGACATACCTATTAGAAAAAGGCAAAAAATGATCATATCATCAATAATATGATTGAAAATTTCAATATTTGGGTAGGAAAGCTGAGGTTCATATCTATTATGAAGTTGATTGATTCAGTCCGAAAGAAGTGTATGGTGAGATGCATAACAGTTACGTTATAACATCCCAATGGAATAAAAAAATATATGCCAAAACTATTAATCTCTTGATGCTCTAATTAAACTTTAAAAAATATGTAAGTTGTTAAGAGGAATGATGAGTTTGAAGTATTAGAAGGGCCATTCAGATTTAGTGTTAAATTAAGGGGAAAATGCAGTTGTAATTGGTAGAAAATTTCAGGCTTTCCTTGAAAGCATGCATTGTTATGTATAGGCTATAAAAGAGAAGATGTGGAATAGTATTGTTATTAGTACCACAGTGTGGAAATATATATGAAGGAATATAATGGTATTATACATCCTATGTATGATTGTAATTTTAAACCTGATGATGATACAATGAAAATCCAATCTCCACCATTAAAATGAAGTGTGGGAAGGCCTAGAACTAGAAGGAGAAGAGAATAAGGTGAACCAAAATATAGTACAAGTAGGATAAGAATTAGAAGAGTTAGGTGCTCAAATTATAATGAATTTGGAAATAAAAAAAGGAGTGTGAGAGAGGACTAGTTGCTAGGATAAGAGTCATACTTTTTTTTTTCCTTTTCATTTATGGAAGATTTGTTATGTTTTAGCATATATATAGTGCTAAATTACTAACATCAAATTTTTTTTGCTTATAGAAATCAGTTAAACAGGAAGAATAAGACAATTAGAAATGTGCAATATTCTTCCATAATGCAGCAATAAGGAAATGCATAGCATACTACATATATGAGGGTTACTAGAAGACAAGTTCAAGCTAAAGTAGCAGTAGCAGAATCAGGAATGCATAGGAGTTAGTTGAAGCTCAAAATATCAGTGCTTTTGTTTATTTTTGTTGAAAAGCAATGATATTTTGTTCATTTTGTTTTTTTTTTTTTGGATTTTTGGCACAAAATATGGTTTTTAGGCTTTATTGTAGAACATTAGATCATATAGATGAATATGATCGTGAATATGAATTTTTTTTGGAATATGTGATCACAAAATTAGTTGAAATGGAGCGTTTGCTACAGTAGACATTTTGGGGAGATACTTATTTTTGTATGACTTAGTTATATGAGCAAATGTAAAAATATTCAAGAAGTTAATGAAATGTAAATTACATTTTAGTTAAAATGATGTTGAGTTAGATGTGAAAATTTATTTACTAGAACTAGAGAGTTTATTTTAAATAAAGATTTATTTTAGTCAATAAATAGAGACCAAAATACAATGATTGACATAATATATGACTTCTATGTCACTTTATTTTTGACAATTTATATGATTTAGTTCCTACTATTTTATTTAACTCAACAATTTGGTCTTTATAATTTATATTTATGAAACAATTTAGTCCTTGTGTTTTATTAATGAACGACACTTTCATCCTCAAATTTGTTATAAAATATGAGTAACTAAACAATCTGGATGTTTAACAAAACAAACTCAAAAATAGCCAAAATTAGTAGAACATGTCAACTGTAACTAATACTAAGAGAAATTAGCATTAACATTAAACCATATTAATGTTTAATACATCTTAAAAGAAAAATGGAATAGAAAAATAGAAAACACTTACTACTAAAGTAACTTTCCATGTTCATTCTCATCACCTAATCAAGTCATCTTCCATAACAACATAATGTTGAGAAGCAACAACAAGAAGATGCACATTATTAATAATGAAATGAAAATCTTCTTATAGTCAATTATATTATCGAAATCTTTAATTTTTCCCATAAACTTTTAGTAAACATCCTTAAGACTCAAAATTCTACACATTATTAATAATGAAATGAAAATCTTCTTATAGTCAATTATATTATCGAAATCTTCAATTTTTCCCATAAACTTTTAGTAAATATCCTTAAGACTCAAAATTCCATCCTTAAAAGTCATTGATAATTACTGGTGTAGCTTGAAACATGGGATCACTATTGCAAGTTTGAATAGTTGAATATGATCTGATTATATCAATAGCCTCACACCATCCAGGAAAATCACTGCAGATATTGTATTGACAATAATAGTACAACTTGTTCTTGTTTGTGCTTGAATTAGAATCCTAATCCCAGTTCGCTTCCCGTACTTGCAAATTTTATTCAGGTATCTCCCTTCCAATGCACTAGAATTCCCACTAGAGTATGACATAATTCACACCAATAATATATATCACAAAATCATTTCCACCTTTGTTAAAATTGAAACTACAAAATTGAAATTAGATTAACTAATGAAAGACAAACAAGAATCAATTACCTACAATTACTTAATTTCTTTTTATGAAACAAGCTATGGAGTTTTGACTTAATAATGAACCATCTATTTCTTTAATACGGATCTATCATAGAAATTAGGGAAAAATGAAATGGAGGGAAAAAACAAGAGGAAAAATGATTTAGGGCAAAAATAATTTTATATATCACTCGAAGGGTAAATTAGGTATGTAATTAAATTATTATATATTATAATATAATAAAAAATTCATTCTAGCTTTAATTGATGATAAACACTACAAGAAAAAAGGTTTATGCCATACTTTTTTTGTCATACTTTGATAAAGCGTGGGCATAAGTTAATTAGTGTTACAAATTCACCACACTTTATCAAAACATTGGAAAATTGTTTTATTTAACCACACTTTAACCAATAAATATATATAAAAAAATTCAATATTCATCCACGTTTTTATTTTACTCATTCATATGAGCAAAAAGAAAAGAAAAAGGGAAGGCGCTCAAATTTTATTTTCTCCCTCCATCTGTTCTTCTTTAAGGTATTATGTTTTAGCTTCCATTTTTCCCTCTCTCTCTCTATTCTCAGTTCTTCTTTAGGGTCTCTATGCTTTCAAAGATTAGCATTTTCTCCCTCCATTTATTAAGGTTTTTATTAATTAAATCTAAAATCTTGTTGGGCTCCCCCTCTCTCTTTGAGTATTTATACCGATTGAAAAATGGTCGTTGAAGACCACCACTGAAGACATTTGGGAGTTTTTCTTACATTAGGGTTTTGATAAGTAGTGGTACAAATTGGATCTTTCCATGATTTAATATTCTGATCGAGGGCTTAATATTAGCGAAGTAGTGGAAAAAATTTAGGTTAAGGTTTGTTTAGATTGTTAATTTGTTGGATTGAATTTTGTATATCTTGTTCCTCTCTCTCTCTTGAGTCTTTGTGCTTAGAGACTCATTGAATTGGTGATTTACACTCTTTGTCATCGAATTTTCTAAATGTTTTTATTTGCCCTTTTGCATTTCAACTATTTGTAGTGATTTAAACCTGCTTGGAGTAATGTTCCGGTGGTGATTTACACTCTTTGAGACATAAACAACCTCATAAACACTTTCTCTCAGCTCTGCAAGGTAAAATTGGATTTTTAATTTCTTTTTCTCTTTATTTTTAATTAATTTTTAGTAATTAAAAAAAGGAATTAAAAAAAATAAAAAGCCAGCAATTGTTTTCCTCAAATTATTAGACCTACTCACTGCATTTGAGAGGGGAAAGTATATGAATGTGGTACCTATTGCTCAATGATTAAATTTTAGGACGGAGAGACTGACGTTCAAAATTTAATTTTAGTAAGGAGAGATTGATGCTCAAAATTGAAAGATTGAATTTTGGTATAAATTTTTTGAATTTTATTTATACTACTCTGTTTTTGTCTCTGCTGGTCTACTTTCTGTTGTGATCAACATTATTTTCTGCTGGTCTGTTTTCTTATTCTACAAATAGTATAGCTGACATATTTATATTTAAGCATATTTATATTTTCTTCCTTTAATTATATATTTCCAAGTTTAGTTAGGCGAATTAAGAGTATTTGCTTAGATACTTTGTTTTGTCTATATACTATTATCATCACTTTGCACATTTGGAATGGAAGTTCAATGTCAGTTGTAGGGATGTACCTCAGGATTGAAACATTTTATCTGTTTGAAAGGTTTTCCATTAGTGTGACAAAATATGTATATAAGTGTTCATGCTACTCCACTTTATTAATGATTAATTTTGTAGCATATGTTTCTTTATAGTTAATGCCTTTTATTATGACGTATCCCTTTTACTTAAGATTGAATGTGTATGCCATTCCCTTATGCTGATGAGAAGTAGATTAATACGGGTTAGAGAAAATCTACCTGAATTTTGGTTCCATTATAAATGAAAAAATTTAGTTAAAAATATTATTTATATTGATAAAATATAAAATAACTAGATCTTAACATGTTTGCCTAATGCCTAATAGTTAAGTAGTTGGATTTAAATAGAGTTTTAGACTAAATAGTTATGAGTAACGTTAGCTATTATTCTTTTTTTTTTTTTTTTTTTGTCATTGGCTCTATTTAAACTTGGTTATTTCAAAAATATTTTATAATTTGCGTTTTATTTTTTCATTAAAGTTACTATATAGATATATATACACTTGTTGTAAACTAATATGAAAAGCTAGAATTAAATGGAATCATATACATGTCCTTGCAGGATTTTGCTTATCAAGAGAGATATTAGCTTTAGTATTTTTCTTCTTTTTTTTTTTATTTTGTTTTATAGGGAGAGTCTTGAACTCATGGTCGAGTCTTCTTGCAATGTGCTACTATGTTATTTTCCTTAGCAAATGGATGAAGAAAAAATGTCAGTTTTTACCAGCAATTGATGATCAAATATATTTATATTGATCTTATGGTACAATCCATTTTCCTTATCAAGAATCTTTTTGTGTCCTAACTGTGTTAATTCCATTGTTCATAACTTCATTCTATTAAATTCTATTAGACATAATCCTCACCCTTTTTCGCTTTGTTATCATCTTTTGTTGTTTTTTGAACAATAAGTAGTATTTTACCAAGCTGCATAAAATCAATACTGAGGAGATAAAGTTAGTTAGTTAACTTTCCTGATGAGGTTTCGTAAATTTTCTAACTATACAAAAGCATTCTTAGAATTTATTTATAGGATATTATTCTAATTGCACAGTAATTAAAATTGTTTACTATTAACTCTTATTAACTTGATTCTCATATAAGGAAAAAAAAACTTATTAAATAACCATGAAGAGATTGTATGAGAAAAATCCTAGCTTTATTAAAGATATAATTAAGATTTAATTTAAAATAGGTTTTTTATATCGAAGATCCCAAAAATAAAGAAAGGTGGCATGTAGTCTTGACAAAACCTAGAGATTCCTATGATATGGGAAGAGGATTATAAGTGGAGGATGACGAGTCATACACTCAATACATGCCTTATAATACATTAGGAATTGACGACTTGAATGATATTAATAGTTAGGTTAGGAATAATTTGATATAGAATAATAAGTAATTTTTACTTTTAATTCCATGAGCTGAACATTGTAATTTGATCTTTATTTTCAGTTAATTTATTTGATCATGTTGCTATTTGTTTATATTTTCTATTTCATCTGAAATGAAGATGTTAGACATTATGTTTTATGTATTTATTTGTTTATTTTATTACTTGATTATTGGAGATTATTTGTTACTATTTATGTATATTTAATTTTATCTTAAACGTGCAAATTGCATATTGCAATTATGGCTAAAAGGAAAAGACTTGCTCAAGTTCATATTTCTACTGATAGTGATATGTATGTTACCCGAAATGTTACTTCACTTTATGAGCATTCACAAACATAATCGTATCTACAATTAGACCAGCCATAAATTTCAAATCCTGGAGAGAGAGAATTTTTAGAGACTTCAAAGATTATGGGTAATTTTCTTAATTATATTGTGTCACAAACTATTTAATTCATGAATTATATAACTTTCACACTTATAATTGAACCTTGATCAATTTCACTTATTGCCATATATAATCAAAGCAATATTAAAAAAAGAAAAAAGAGAACTGACTCGAGCAAAAGTTGTGTGGAACTTGCCACTAGGTGGAAAAATTAATAATTCAATGTAATAAATTAGGCCAATTGATGCAAAACGTCGATGTATATTAGAAGTTCGCTTGGAACAGTTGTTCAAAAGTAGAACTTTTGTCCTCTAAACTATACAAGCTGGAAGCAAATGTCTCAGTCATTAAAATGGTATTGTGCAAGTGACAAATATATTATTCTGTATACCCCTTATTTCTTTCTTTTTAGTATCAAAACAAAACTGAATAAATCCATATTAGTTTTGAGATTTCTTATACGCTAATTTATAATGGCTGTGTCTTTAGATTTACATCAAACATATTTAATTTGTTCATTCATATTGGTGCTTTTGTCTATTTGGTAGAATAATCAATCAATTACATGCAATTGAGTGATTATATATATTAAAGAAAAGTTATTAATTCTTTTCGTTAGAAAATAAAAGATTGCATTAATTAGAGGTTTTTTATTTTTCATTTATTTGTGGAAAAATTGAAAAAATTTGCTAACATATCCACTTTTCTCATTAATGACTGTCAAGGTGATACAAAAACTGCTTAGGATATTCATTAATATTTTGCAAATGAAAGTAAAGTTAATGTGGATTGAAAGTTATGCCTCAATCATTAATTGTGCCTATTTCTTCCTTCTACTTTTGGATTTTTTTATTAAAGTAGTCTTGTTCAGTGTTGATTAAGTTACATTTATTCTCTATTTATTGTAGAGAATAAATGGGTAAAGAAAACAATGGGATAAATTATCACATCCCCACTCCGAAAATATGACGATCCTAGGGAAAGGGTTAGCTTAAGGCTACCGGTTTCCATAAAAACCATCTTAACTTACAAATTTTTAAAATATAAATTCTTTATGCAAATTTTATAAAATATTTCGCCATAATCTCTCTTGTAACTATAATAATCTCAAGTTACGACTTAATCAATTAAACATTATACACAACCTGCAAGAAAATCAACACTTCTAAAATTTCACCTTATACCCTCAACTTCCATTTTTCGTGCTAATACATACCTCAATTAATCATTTCCAACACATACCCACATATGCAATTTGTTAAAACTTATATTATAGTTCAACATATCTTAAAATTATACACAACTATTTACATAAATAATATTCTAAACCAGTTTATCATGGAACATTCTAGATAGACAAAATATAAGGCAATATTATTGGTTCCAAGCTTGGATGAAGATGATAAGTTGGAACCTTCACTATCTACAACAATCCTGAAAATATTAAACTACAAAAGAGCGAGTTTGTTAACTCAGTGAATAATATATATATTACCTTACTTGTGAGGCTAGATAAAGAACCGGCTCACAAGAAGGTAATGGCATCAATAAAATATATAAGAACAAATATGGCCAGTAGTAAGGTAAAAATTCATATGAAAGATGTAATTTAACAATTCATTCACGAGTAGGGATCAATTGGCAATCTGGTTCAATTATCAAGTTTCGGCAAAGCATTTAAGATACACATTGTATCATATTATCATTATAAATGACAGAATCATCATTTGATCATTTAAGCAGAGGCTACAATCTGGTAGCATGCTTTTCTCTCATACGGTTGATCAGGCCGCATGGCTAGAACCACTATTCCCACTTCTAGCTAGGGTCATTAAACCATTGTGTACAATGTCCTTAAAACTTCTGTCATTTCATTAATGCCATATAAAGTGCTTAATCATTAATTATCAGAGAATAAACTTAAGCAACTTTCAAGGGTTAATAGGAAACATAATTAATAGACTTAGGTCACAAGATGTATTGGATCAATAAGGTGTCACAATGAAAGGAACATTTTTAAGGTTTTAAGAATACCAATAAGATTCCATAACCTCATTGAGGAATTCAATGATCATTTAGGAGTAACAAATATGAAGATATGATATATAGGTTATTTGACCATCTTAGCAATTTTGCATGGAATTTAGGGGTTCATTAATCAAATTGGCCAATCATAGAATATCAAGTAATGGAATCATTTGGAACTATGAATGATATGAAAATAATCATGAAATCTCAAAGAAATATTTGGCCAACAATGGGGCATTTTAAAGGAATTTCATTAATTCAATTTGACAACAAATTTAAGTAAAATAATGTATACATTACTCACCTCTATAAGCAAAATTCCAAAACCAATCTTCCTTCTCTACTCAACAAAGACAAAAGAGGTGATCATAAACCTCTTTGTCATCCCCTTTAGATGCTATACATATAATTAAATATAATTTAGTGTTAATTTGATAAGAACTTACATTAATTAAAATTAATCAATTTCCTTAAAATTCCCAAATCTTAGGGTTAATTTCAACTTTCATCATACTAGCAACCTTGGTTATCTCAATCATATCTCCTTTTATACTTATCCAATTGCTTCAATTCTTTTTCCTACTTAAACTAGACATCTCATCCCTAATATATCTAAAACTCAGATTTTTATAAGCTCTATACATTTTATAGTGGAATTTCTAATTCAATACTG
This sequence comes from Aleurites moluccanus, assembly GCA_948193065.1. Classification (NCBI taxonomy): domain Eukaryota; kingdom Viridiplantae; phylum Streptophyta; class Magnoliopsida; order Malpighiales; family Euphorbiaceae; genus Aleurites; species Aleurites moluccanus. The sequence goes on from CANXYC010176921.1 coordinate 13,635, forward strand.
CATCATGTAATCTACCCTATAATTCCTATGCGAGCAACCTCTACTTTTTCACTTGTAACTCCTTATGTAGATATTTAAATTCTGTTCTGTTTTCACAAAATTTTATCTAAGATATAGAGGAATATTTTTCATGTTTTGAGTTTCCCCTTAATCTGAATTGAAAGTCCTTAAAATTATAAAATTCAGTAGGATCTCTCAACACAAACTCTAACCTAAGTTAGCTTTACTCAGTGATCTATATCTCTCAACACAGCAAGAATAATCTAGACATATAAATCTATAATTTTCATGTTTTAAGAATCTTCAAATTCCAACTTTAAAGACATGAAAACTCAGTCTTAATATTCTATCAAGTCATAGGAAATTCTAAATTTTCAAGGATTTACTTCTAATCTTACTTTCTTTCACTAATTAAATCTCTAAATTAACATTAAAACTTATTGAATCATAACATGAAACAAGCTAAGGTTTTTATCTTTTGAAATCCTTTGAAGAATTTTTTTTTTAACTATCTACAAAATTGATGAAGAAAATGAGCTTTGGAGATGGAGGTATAAAGATTGATGAAGATGGAAAAGTGATTTGAGTAAGTGAGGTGAAGCAAAATTTTGAAGAATTTTATGGTGGAATTTTCAGCCAATGAAAGAGGAAAAAGAAGATGGTGATAATTTTTTTCTTTTTATATTTATTTATAATAATTAATAACCAATAAGAATTTTAGACAAAGAAAATTTAAGAAAAATAAAAAGCAAAATAACCTAGCCTTGTTTATATCTTCATTCATTTAGTTGAAATAAAATAATTTAATTTTGATGGAAATCCTTCTACTTAGCCGGTTATCTATAATATCTGCTATTTTGAAGTGCATTTATTGATTTTGTATGTTTGGAGAATTATAATTTCTAAATGAGAATGCTGAGAATTTCAGAAAAATTTTAGTTTGGATGCAGCAGAATTCAGTGTTGATCATTTCATGTTCTTAAAGACATAATTTGGTAAAGTGTAAAATATAAAAGTTGTTAATTCATGTCTTACTATAATTCTGTAAAATAGTTTGGCAAAATTCTATGTATGTGATGAGTTGTGTCTATTTGAGCAAGGCTGGTTTAGTTAAAAATTTTTGCAGGGATGCAGTATATGTTTGGAATTATTGGGAATGACTGAGGCAGAATTAGCTAAAATTGTAAACATAAAAAATATTTCTTCATATGTCGAGATGATGTCTGTAAAATTTCAGAATTTTTTGATAAGTATATCTCAGTGGAGAGTGATTTGTATTAGGGCTATTCGGTTAGATTTTGAGGCAGGAGTCTAGGTGACTTTTGGAGAGTCACTACAGTACGGGCGTTGCTTATTTTGATTTGAAATTTTGTTATGTTGTGTTCCTGCCTGTTAATTTTAAGTGGCAAGAAGAATTGGTAAGTTTGGATAATTATAGCTCATTTGCGAGCTGGCTTAGTATGGGATGTTCAGGCAGGAATTTATCTTAGAAGTATTGGTTATGGAGAGCCAGCCTAATGCAAGAAGGCATTTTTGCAGACTGGCAATGCGAGGCGGCATTATGGCGAAGTGGCAAAGTGAGTTTGGCGAAGAACTTTGGTGAAAAGCTTTGGCGAAGAGGAAAAGCGAAGAAGCGAAGAAGCGAAGACGTGAAGAGGCAAAGAAGCATTTGGCGAGTCAACATACGCGAGGTAGCATATGCGAGCTGGAATGTGCGAGGCAGCATTGTCGGATCAAGGTTGGCGAGCTGGCAAGTGCGAGCTGGGAATGCAAAGTGGGATTGGCGAGCTGGTTGGAGAGGTAGCTTTGCCGAGGCAGGTTTGGCGAGGCAAGCTGGCTAGCGTGTTTCAGGGCAGAAGCCTATTTAGCCCCCCCAGTAACCCAGTAACGATTTCACGATTTTTCTTTCTTCCTTCCTTTGGCAATTTCAGTCTTCTTCTCAGTTTTGTTCCATATTTTATTCTAAGGCATTAAAGCTTAGGTTAATGCAATAGACTTCTAGATTAGTCTATATTAAGGCAGAATCATCAGATTTGAGCAGTATTTACAGAATCTCAGCTTGAAGGAAATAAGATAAATTTTCTTCCTAAGTTATTTTATTTTTATTTATTTAAGTCTATGGGTTAGGATAATTAATTCTGAGTATATAGAACTTATCGCTATTGAATTGAAGCAATTAATGGTAATTAATGTGGGAGAATTTTAGAGGTTGAACTGCTGTGAACAGTAACTCCGAAATTTAATGTGAAATTTAATGCAGTTTTTCTTTAAGAAATTAATGGGATTATTGTTGGGAATTATGAATAGAGATTCTAAGATAAGTAATTAATGGAAATCATATGGAATATTGTTGATTGGAGAAACTCTAATTTTTATATATTTGGGAAATTTCTTAGGAGGAGAAATTCAGAATTTATTGAGGAATTAATTGGCAGAATTGCTAAGGAGGAATTTAAGGAAATTTGTGCAAGAGGTAAGTATGAACATTTACCTAATTCTTATCTCTTTGAAATAATAAGACTAAGCATCTTTGATTT
>CANXYC010176965.1:0-12760 GCA_948193065.1 Aleurites moluccanus
AATTTCAATAAATCCACTAAAGTGTACCCTAATCTTTTAGCAATACATGACTTAGCTTATTAATTCCATGAATACCAACTATCGCAGCTCTCGCTTGTAAATAGCTACCTTAGATAGTGATTATAATGGCCAATTATAAAATACTGATAAATCAAAATTAACAAATCAAACTATGTATTAAGAACAATTAAAATCATAAATCATTGTTATCAACCTTTATTTTTCAATTAACTTCATTTAAATCCTAGAAAAAAGATTTAGTTCAACATGATTAAATAAAGAAAAGATGAACTAATCAATAAATTAAACACGTTCATACTAAAATTCACAAAGAAATAATAAGTAGAGAAGATAAAAACTCTAATTGATGATTTCTTTGATTGATTGAATGTCTTGAAGCTCCAAAAATCCTTTTCTCTAGCCTCCTTTAAGTCTCCTTAGCTCCCAAATGTGATCTCCTTCTATTCCCAAGCCTTGGTAGCCTTTTTATAGACTTCATTTCTGAAGGCAGTGCAAAATACTGGGTAGAGACATGAAATACCAGTTGCAGAATTCAGAATACCGGTTACCCGTATTTCATTCTATTAGGCGAGATACCGGTTGTACATGATGAAATACCGGTACTCGGTATTCTCTATTATCCCTCGGGTTCCACTTGTACTTCAAATACCGGTTCCTTCTCTTCAAATACCGGTACCCGATATTTTATACTTTGAATACTATTTTCAAACTGAAAATCCAAAATTCAACTTTTAAAACTTCAAAATAAAATAAAATCAATTAGAAATCTTTATTCAAAATAAAATCTTAATCAAAATCAATAATCTAAACAAAATTGAAATCAAATCAAATCAAATATTATTCAAAATCAAATTTAAATCTAATTAAATCTACCAAAATTTTACTAAATCTCAATTTGAAATTAAAATTCAAAATTATATTAAAATTAATCTAATTTAAATAAAAACTAAATTAATTAAGTATAAAATGACACCTAAAATATTAATAAAAACACTTAATTTTAATGTCTAACAAGTTTCGTGCCTTTTCAAAAAGGAATATGTGTAAACCCCACCCCCCCCACTACATATATAAATATATATATATATATATATGCTTATTAAGATGTCACATCACTGAAAATTTAATTTTTATTTATCCAGACTCTTGAACTGCTAGCGAAATAAATACATATTTGATTTTGCAAAAAAAAAAAAAAAAATTCATAAATCTCAATTTGCAAAAATGCGAAGTCACATTATATTTTTTTTAACTTTTCCCAAAAATTTATATTACTAAAATGTTATATAATACAAATTTTATTATTATTATTATTTAGTATACTTCAGCAAAAATTATCTGCAAAGCATATATAAACTTCACTCAAGTTAAATATAAAAAATTTTCATATAATTTAGTCTCGACTTAAATCTGACTCACATACATATAGTAAGAATTTAAATGAGTCAAATTACTTATAAATTATTTAAATTCAACTTATTCTAATTGAATGGAACTTGAACTCAACTAATTTGAATAATTAGTTGGATTGAATTCAAATATTATAATATTCAATTTAAGTGCTCATAAGCCTAATTAAATATTAATATTTTTATAATTTTAAATATATTTTTATTATATATCATCATTTACTAATTTAATTTCCAGTTTGAACTTATTACAATATTCAAGTTGTATTTGACAACAATACATACATTAATTTATTTTATTAATGACAATATTTTGAATTTTTATCAAAAATGAGTTTAATTTTCAAAATGAAAACTTCATCGGGTTATAATTGAATTTCAAATCTTAAATTTTTTAATGAAGTCCAATTTAAACTCAAAATATTAATTACACTCTTAATATTATGTTGGTTATTTCAAAAGGTTTTTATTCCATAGCAAAATAATAGAATCCTTTTGAACACATTATTAATAAGAGTGTGTTCGTGGATTTGTTAAAAAAGTAAGAAGAAGATTCAATTCAAGTTTTAAATTAAAGCTATTTCTTTTTTATAAATTAAATTATGGTCTCCGTATCCTTTTCTAACTTCTCACTTAATATATATATATATATATAAAAAAACTTTGAAAACAAAAAAGGGCCAAAATAGCTATTTGAATTACAGTCTATCTATCGAGTCCATATCCTTTTATAACTTCAAACTTAACTAAAAAAAAACTTTGACAATAAAATGGGTTATTTATATAAAAAAAAAAATCATAAAATTTGATTAAGATTATAATTTTTGCATAATATTTTAATTTTAATAAATCGGTATATAAATTATTAATTTTTGATAAAATTTACATCTGATTGGATTCCTACTAAATTTCGACCACTAAAATTGACGTGATAATTATTTATTAATATTTTGTCACGCCGGCATATGACATGGCAAAAAATTTTAAAATAATTAATTAATTAATTAATATAATTATTATTTTATTATTTATTAATATTAAATATTATTATTAATATTATTTAAATTATTTAATATTATATTAATTAATACTAATATATTTCTATCTTCTATATATTTTTTATTTTCTATAGATTGATTTATTGTAGATATTTATTTATACATATATTTCTATTCTATATATTTTTTATTCTATATAATATAAAATATATATATATATGAAGTATAGTTTAAATAGACTTTAAATAGACTATTAATTTAAATATTTAAATAATTAAAATAAAATATATTAAATTATGTTAATATAGAAAAATAGAAAAAATAGAAAAATAGAAATGAAATGGAATAAAAATATATTAAATTAAAGAAATATATTAATAATATTATTATTGTTATTATTATTATTGTCTAGACTAAAATATATATATATATATATATATATATATATATATATATATATATATATATATATATAAAATAAAAATAATAATATTATTATTATTAATGAATTAAAAATTTTAAAATTTATGATGTGATAAAAATATTAATAAAAAATTATCATGTCAGCTTTAACGTCACAGGAAAATTTAAATTCGATTAAATATAAATTTTTTAAAAATTTAAAATTTATACACTAATTTACTAAAATTAAAATATTTTATATAAATTATAATTTAGGTCAAATATTATATTTTTTTTAAATGAGCAAAGGACAAAAATTTCTAATATTAATCACAAATTTTCTCCAACCACAATAAAAAAAAAAAAAGTGTCATTTTCTCTTTTCCCCATACAATTGGATTTCCTATAAAAGGCAGCAAAAAATCAAAAAAGATGTCCTAATTTTTGGGACCAAAAATAAAAATGCCAGAATCTGCAGTTAGCTGGATGTGATCTCCAAAACTCTATCTAGATAAACCACGAGGCCACCACAAGCACCACACCCGCTTCTCAATCTTTACCCTCCACGTGTATTATAATCCAATGGCCCACATTTCTCCTCCATCAATAATATATCTTTATTCACTACCCTATCTCGCACAAAACACTCACCGGCGCAGTGTAACAGAATCGTTTGTTCTTCCATTTTCATCATCTCTCTCCTTTTCTTCAAAATCAAAACCTTTTTTTTTCTCTCTAAAAACCCATAAAAATTATGTTACTTAAGGCTGCTCCAGCTCTCTCTCTATTGAACACTCGTGGGGACAATGGTCCTCTGTTTTCCTCTGTTTCTTCATCGCCTGATTCTCTGACTTATTCGATTCTTCGGGGAAAAGCCGGGTATGGGTTCGTAGTTTGTGCAGCGAAGGGTGAAAATAACAAGCCGTTGACTGGAGTCGTTTTTGAGCCCTTTGAAGAGGTGAAGAAGGAGCTCAATTTGATCCCTACTGTCCCTGAAGTTTCCCTTGCTCGACAGAAGTTTAGCGATGAGTGTGAAGCCGCCATTAATGAGCAGATCAAGTGAGTGTTTCTTTTTGTGGGTTTTTTAGTTCTCACCGATTTAGTTTGTTTCATATTTGCCTAAACAATAAATGATCGGTTTTTTGTGGGATATATTAGGTATTCCTTTCTTGTTTGCTTGTGTTATATGTGTATATGTCATTTGTTTCTTACTTGGAACTGGTGTTTTCTTGAGGGTATGGTTTGTTGTTTTTGTTTTTTATTGGTGTGTATAATTTGGAACTCGATTTTCTTGGAGGTTTCAGTCTTTAATGGGTGTGTTTGGTTCGTGGTTGTTTGCTATATATAATTCTTCTAGTTTTGAGCTGTGGTTTCGTTGAATTTTTATGGTCTGTAGTGTATCCAATAGAACTCTAATACATAGATTTATGTCTGTGTATATGACTAATTTCGTCGTTTTGTTACTCTGCTTTTATTTTTTATTTTTCCTTTGAAATTTGTTTATATCTTTTTATATTTCTTTATAATGATTTTGTTATTTTTGAAATGACAGTGTGGAGTACAGTGTCTCCTATGTGTACCATGCCATGTTTGCTTATTTTGACAGAGACAATGTTGCCCTCAAGGGTCTTGCCAAGTAAATTTATCTCCAAACTTTTGTGCTTTATTAGTCTCCTTTATTATTTTGTTTGTTTCGGGCAAAGCTGAATTTTGGCTTTATTAACATAGGTTTTTCAAGAAATCAAGTCTTGAAGAAAGAGAGCATGCTGAGAAATTGATGGAATACCAGGTGCTTTGATTTTTAACATCTTTGTTTTGATACAATTATTTGATGTCTTTTGCAATTCTAACTCTGTTAGATTCAATGGTTTTGTAAAAGAATTGAATCCTTAGATGTCAATTGATATTTCAGAACAAACGTGGTGGTAAAGTGAAGCTGCAACATATGAGGATGCCCCTTATGGAGTTTGGTCATGTGGAAAAGGGTGATGCATTGTATGGTGAGTTTCACTATGCCTTCTTATATCTTAGTTATGCAAAGTTATACCAAGATGGAATTTTAATCAATTGAGAACCTGTTTCTGATGTAAAATGCATTCTGTAGTCAATATAATCCAATAGTTTGCTCTTCCGTGCCATTTTATATAAAATCAGGAGGGGGACATTCTCATGATTTGACAATTTGTTGTCTTATTTTGCTATGGGATGACAATTTGTTGTCTTATCATGCTATGTTTTTTGAATTTGAATTGGATGGGTGTTCTATGATTTTAAGATAGTTTTCTGAATAGCAATTGACATCGCATGTACTAATCATTATGTATCATTTTATGACTTTCCTAGCTTATGATCTGTTTCAATTGAGTATTTCTTGCTATGCTTATGATATCCTTTAGTTGTCAATATTTTAATTCCATGCATATTGCATTTGAATTAATTTGTAATTGGTGATAAAATTTTAGGAATGCTATCTCTCTCTTTGGTTCTTTATTACATTAGAGTGCAATTGGCAACTTGTTGAATCAGTTGAGATCCATGTTATATAACATAGTTCTTATGTTAAATTCTCTTGTTGATGATGTTATCTACTATCACTAATGCTATTTCTTTTGGTTCAGCAATGGAGCTTGCTTTGTCTCTGGAAAAATTAACAAATGAAAAGCTCCTGAACTTGCACAGTGTAAGACGTTACTGCTACTTATTTTTGTTCCTTAAGCTTGAAATGAATGTACTTTAAAGCATGATGGATCCTACAAGTGCTTGGATGTTTGAATAATAACGTATGTTTTAATGTTGCTAGTTTGTTTAGCTACATGGCATCAGATCTTGATTGTAAACTTGACCTGCAGGTGGCTGATAAAAACCATGATGCACAATTGTCAGATTTTGTTGAAAGTGAGTTCTTAGCAGAACAGGTATAATTTCCAATTCATTAGTTGATTGTGGATTCGTTGTTCTCTATGGCCAGCATCTTACATGCTGCTGATATGTCTATTGAAATTTGATCTTGGCCTTGTATTGTATCCTTTGTACAGGTGGATGCCATAAAGAAAATCTCTGAATATGTTGCGCAGCTGAGAAGAGTGGGCAAAGGACACGGTATGAATCCAAAATCTTGTTTCATATCCCCTTTCTACAACCATTTATCTTAAACAAAATTCTCTCATCATATCATACATGAATTTTTCTTGGCATGGTCATCCTTTATATACATAATACATGTATTTCCCCTGGCATTTTACTCTTCTCTAAACGTGTTTTGTTGGGTCACCAGGAGTATGGCATTTCGACCAGATGCTTCTCAACGAGGAAGAGGCTGTTGTCGCATGATGATGGGAAACATCTGTTTTGCTGCAAAGTACTATTTTGAAGGTTGTTCTTGGATTGGTAGGCCTTTGGTTGGAGATTTTTGGGGGTATTCTTAGCTCAGACATTAGATGATGTGATTTCAATAGATGATAGACAATTAAAAATGGTTTTAGCCCTCGTACTTGAAGGTCATGTTTAAATGTAGTTGAAATACATGGATATCGTTTATTCATAATTTTTGTGGTTAGTGGTTACTGTTATTCACCACAAAAGAAAATAAATCATATTGTTATCAATTCAGTATATGTTTATGTAGAACAGTGAATCATTAGCCATCTTTATTGATGGAATAATGAGTCAATTTTGCTGGTTGGTTTGTGGTTCCCATCCCTGGACCATGATCTGGTGTGGACAACTTCCTAGAATTGCTAGTGTACGAGAAATTCCTGTTGCCAATGTCCATGTATCTCTTCTATTGAGCACTTTAAGAGACGATATTGTCGATTCCCACCATATCTTAGGTGATTCTCTTTTTGCCATATTTCTGCCAAAGAGAGAATTTGTAGTCTTCCTTCTGCTCACCTGATTACCAAGAATTAGATTATTCTTGATAAAGAGTACACAACTGCATGAGTATAATCATTCTTTAACCGAGTTATTCCTTCTAGCTGCATTCCACATGCAGATCAGCTAACTAAGCCCTTAAGTAGGCGCTTGGTTTGAATTTTCATTTCCCCTTAGAGAATGGGTGGATGAGATGACATTGTTGTGCTCCCTCTTATCTTTTACCATGATTGATGGTTGAAATGAGTGATTTAGTCATAGTTGCCTTCTCCCATAGTTAAAGTTTGTGGCCTGAAGAAGGGGACAAAGAAATGAAAAACAGGGACTCATCAACTTGGGCTGTGCCCACTGGAGAGGCACTAGTCTTAAATTTCCTTGTCATTTCTAGAATTTGACTACTCACATTGTTTATTTTAGACATTTAAATCCTTCAAAGCCACAAATTATTAGAATTTTAGAAATTTGTAGGTACTTTGATATTAAATTCAATTGCACAATGGCAGGTTTCCAGATGGTGAACTGAGCTTTCGTTGCCTTGTCAACAAATTTAAAATTCTGAACACCAATATCCTTTTTATTACTTTATAACATTCGCATGCCGACCAAATGGGCACCTCAAATTGACACTTGCAATAATAATTAAAAAATTTTATTTATTCAAAACGGCTATTGCTTGTATTAATTCCAATTTTGACTTAAAATAGTCAAGCATCAAGATGTAGTATATCTTTTTAATTATTTTTTTCCTTTTATACTTCCAAAATTTTTTTGAATTGGAAGAGATGCTTGAGATTCTTCTACATGGTAAAAATTTTTATTATTATTATCAATTTAAATAAATGACTATTTGAAATTATTATAAATTTGAATTTAATCTTAATCAAAATCATTTCAATTTATTAACTATGTAACAGTTATGATAAATTATTTTTATAATTTTGAAATTTGATATAATTAATATTTTTATTTTTATTTTAAAATTAATATTTTTAGTTATGAAATTCGTTAATAATTAACTCTGTAGTTCTTATTTGTAAAATTTTTACTATAATTTTTGAAATTTTAGTTTATATCACACCTTAATTTTTAAAATCTTATAATATAATCTATTTAATCTTTCGATCATTATATTATAAAATAATTTAATTTCTTAAGATCTAATACTTCTTATTGAAATTAATTATGAACTAATAATATTAATTTGGCAGAATAAAAATTACAAGTATTAATTATATTAAATATTAGAGATGTAATAGTTATATAAGTTAATTATTTTATTTCTGATATAGGTTCAAGCTAGTTTTATCATAACATCAATTAAATTTGGATAAACTCTCAATTTTTCCTTTCAATTTGTCGTTCATATCAATTTTAATCTTGGCATTTTATTTAATAGCCAATTCAATCCAAAATGAGGCTAAAAAAACTCGTGCGAGTAATTCATTGTCAAAATATAAAAAAAAAATAAAAAAAAAAAATAAAAAAAATTAAAACCAAGTGTAGGCAAAAAAAAAATTATTTTTAATTTTTAAATAGTAATAATAACATTGAAGAGTTTAAAAATAAAATAAAAACTTGAATCAGAAACGATTCACCCGGTGCAAATTTAAATCCTCATCATCATCAATCACCATCGTTGTCAATCATCACCGCCAAAAAACCATGAGATCACAAACAATCAAGCTTTGTACAACCATTAATCTGCCATTAACGTGAACTCAATGATCTTTGCCAATCAATCACCATTAAAACATCATCGCCAGTTTATGCAGCCTTCGCCAGTCAATCAGAGTTGAAACATCATGGCCAATCACATGCAATATTCGCCAGTATGAATCAGTAGCCAAAGTTTGGCCTTGCAAATTGTCATCGCCGATTGCAGCAACAATCCAAATCCCAGACTCGCGCAAATCCAAATTTCGGCTCACTCACAGGAACTCAGATTTCAGTGAGTAGGAACCTAAATTTCGGCAAACATTAGGGATCAATCATCATTAATCATCTCCGAAACATTATCGCCAGTCACATGCAACCCAAATTTCGATGCGAATCAGAAGTAAAAACTTGGCTTGATCAGAGGGGAACGCAAAAATTTATGAAAGGAACACAAAAATAATTAAATATATACTTCAATTAAAAATAATCAAATATCGTTGCAATATCATTCATTGAGACTTTATTTCTTGAAATTATTTCATAATCGCTTCATTATCAATGATATCAAATATTTCTTATCAAATACAGAGAAAAAGTTGTATGAATCAAGACAAACCATAGATAAGTGTAATTTGAAATTAACATCGGTAAAAGGATCATTTAATTCTTGAAGTTGAGTATCTATCCCTGCATAAAATATGTCAATTTTAGAATGACGACTATATGAAATTCTTTTACATTTACAATTTTCTTTCCCTTGAGCTGCAAGTATACTTTCTATATTTGGAATATCTATATCATATTTAACACAAAAGTCACAAGTTTTTTAAAACAAAACATCCCACCCACTTTCTCTCAACTCTTGTAATAGTACCTTGGATACCCTCATTAGAGCCCTGACATTTATGAGATATTGATCTTTTCTTTGTAGTGCTTATAACAACTCTTTTGTTATTGTCAATACATTGATCACTAGGTTCAATAGCAGTACAAATTCAAAAGTTTGCTAGTGTTTCAAAAGACCAGGGGATGCAGTCCTTCTCTTTAAAGTTGCTCCATCCTCCTGTATAATTTCTAATACATTAAGTATTGTGTTGAACAAGTTATTTAAGCTCACCAATGTACGATAATGTGAACCACAATGCATGTCTCTTGGTCATGTTAAATTTATTTCTTGATTCAAATCTTGACCAATTTAGACATCATCACTCGCAATATCATTGAGTACTTATTGAATTTGTTTGACTCTCAAAACATCTTTTATCTTATAAGAAGCACTAACCACATTACACAACAAAGAAACATAATCAAAGAAATAACTGAGTGGTGTACTTTTCTTGCACATACTACAAGAGCCAACTGAAGCTAAAGTGCAAAACAATGAACATATAAAAAGCAGAATTATTCTTTGCCAAAATCAAGCTTTTAAGACCATTAAATTGACCACACATGTTGCTTGCACCATCATACCTTTGGCCACAAACATTTGACAAGCTCAAACCATGTTTATTGAAAATCAACTCAATAGTTTCTTTAAGTGACTTTGTTGTAGCGTCCGAAACATGAATAATACCAAGAAAATGCTCAATAATGCATCCTTTCTTGTCCATATACCATAAAGCAATGGCCATTTATTATTTAATTGATGCATCATGAGCTTCATCAACTAACAAAAAAAAATATCTCTAATGTTTATAACAATGGCTCGAGCAGTTATATTGGCAACAACATTAACAATATCATTTTGGATTGAGGGTGCTATCATTTTGAGATTGTCAGGGGCATTCTTTAAAGATAATTTATTTACCCCTCATTGTGTTTACAAAAAATCCTAAAAAGTTTAAGAAAATTACCCTTATTAGTTGAGGTATTGCCTTCATTGTGTCCTAAAGTCAATTCTTGACATCAAGGAAATCTAATCCATTCAATGACTATATTTAAATGGACATGATAATCAAGTTTAACTTGATCAGAAATATTAGATATAATAATATCATGTGTTGGCTCCGACTCATCAAATCTTCAGCAGCATTGCAGCACAAGTTGTTAATACTTTGAATTTTTCCTACAAGTTTATAAAATTTTTGTTTGTCCTTCCAATTTCTAAATCCTACCGCTACAAATGAATCATGACCACCTTTTCCATCACTATGCTCACAACTGAACAAGTAACAATACAAGCAAAATAATGCATCCTTAGATTCATTATACTCCAATCAACTACAAAACATACCACTTTGGATTAAATCTACACATTTTTTCTCCAATTAGAGTTTGAGAAAAGTTGTCAAGAATTGGTTGACCATTAAAAAGGTACGTCCTTCGAATTGTCTCCCTCTCTTTAGCACTCTTTGCAATGCTAAAATGTGAAGCCTTTTATCCGGATCAGCCACAAATGTATTTGCACTATCATCAGATTACTTGGGATTGATGGAGAACATTCATTTTGTTTCTCTTAATTCAAGACATTTTTTATTGACCTTTAAGCAGATTCAACAGTTGAAGGTTCGGATAGAAGACGCTCAAGTCTTGTTTAGTTGTGAAAAACAACGCTTGTTTTCCAAAAAATATCTCTAAGAAAATAGAAAAACAGAAATTAGTGTTTAGTTGCACTTTTTTTCTTTTCCAAATAAAACACTAGAAAATAGTTTTCTAAATTTTCCAAATTTATAACTAATATAAGAACTCTCATTTTAGTAGTTTTCTATTATTTTTCTTAATAAACTACACATATTTTATCAATGGAAAATACGAAGTTTTTTACAACTTTTTTTCTAATCTTTGAATCTTACATGTTCTTTTTTTAATTTATTTACCTTATTTTTTATATTATTTATACAATCTTATTGTCATTATTGATATTTATTTTGCAAAACTAAACCAACTCATCACGTCACAAACTAAAGGTTAGTCATCCATCTTATTTTATTTATTTTTAGTATTAATTATTGTGTTTATAATTATTTTAATTTATTCTTAATATTTGTTTATTTTGATTATTATTATTATGATATTAGTTTATAAAAAAATGGTCTTCATCAAAATTATTGGTATACTTTGAATTTGGTTTTGGATGTGGAATTGTGGGATGTATTTGAAGTATGGTTTTAAATATCGGCCGTTACGTTACGTAACGACCGTTATTTCTAGGTTTTTGATGTGACCATAACCGAAATTATTGTTATATAACGGTTCAAAAATAAATAATCAATATCGACCGCGATGGCCGTTATTTAACGATAACGACCGTGACAAATCGTGACACACCATTATATAACGCGGCAGATAAAAAATTTAATATTTTAAAATTTTTGATAAAATTTTTGTTGTATTTTGTTGACATATATTTTTTATTTATACTTTTTGTTAAATAATATAACAAAAAACAACAATAAAAATATTATTTATCTTAATTATAAAATTAATGTATGATGACAAATAAAAAAATTAATATTACAATTGTCAACAATTTACCTTATATAATTATTAATTAACGTTAATATGTTACTTTAATATTTTTATTTAACTTATTAAAAACAAGACAAAAAGAAAACTATTATAATTTATAAGCTTCTTAGCTCTTGCAAATTGCAAATACAATTAAATTATCGGCGGTTGATAATTATTTTTTAGAAAAAAAAAATATTATTAGGAGTTTAAGACAAACAAAAAGGTACAATAATGAAGGAAACTTTTTGCATAATTTCTATTTTTTGCATTCTGCAAAGTAAAGTTATAACTTATTATTGCTTTTTAATAATTTAACAAAATTTTTCAAATTTTCAATTCAAAACTTCAATAATCAATGATTTACAATAATTCAAAAAAGCCAGAGGAAACAAACTATTTATAATAACATTCATATTTGATACGTTCAATTCCAAAATGAAGAGCAACCGAGTAAAAATAAAACTCTGTCAAAAATCAAACTCTCTCAATTCAAACTCTATGCTAAAGCCCCATTTATAAATAATTAACCGATAAATTAACTTTTTTTTGTAAGTAATTAAATTATATTGATTTAATTAAATTATTTTATTATTATTTTAGTTAATAGTTATTATCATTATCATTATAATTAACATCACCATATATTTTTCATTATCATCATTATTATTGTTGTTATTATTATTATTAGATTTAGACAAACATGCCAGTTTATTAATTTTTTTTAATTAAAGTTAGTTAAATTAATTATTTTTCATTATCATCATTATTATTGTTGTTATTATTATTATTATTAGATTTAGACAAATATGTCAGTTTATTAATTTTTTTTAATTAAAGTTAGTTAAATTAATTATTTTTCTTTATCATCATTATTATTGTTGTTATTGTTGTTGTTATTATTATTATTAGATTTAGACAAGCATGCCAGTTTATTAATTTTTTTTTTATAAA
>CANXYC010177009.1:0-10081 GCA_948193065.1 Aleurites moluccanus
AAACTGAGTTTTCTGCAAAACTCTGCTCAAATTTGATGATTCTGCCTTAATAATAGACTAATCTAGAAGTCTATTGCATAAGTCTAAGCCTTAATACCTTAGAACAAAATATGGAACAATTGGGAGAAAAGACTGAAATCGATAAAGGAAGAAATAAAGAAAAATTGTGAAAAACGCTGCTGGGTCACTGGGGTTAAATAGACCTCTGCCCAGAAACACGCTGCCCAGCTCGCCAAATTGCCTCGGCAAAGCTCCCTCGCCGGACTGCTTCGGCAAAGCTCCTTCGCCTGACCAGCTCGCCATTCCACTTCGCATTCTCAGCTCGCACTTGCTAGTTCGCCAATCTTGATCCGGCATTGCTGCCTCGCACATCCAGCTCGCATATGCTACCTCGCGTATGCTGCCTCGCCAGATTCTCCTCGCGACTCATCCTCGCATAAGCCACCTCGGCAATGCTCCTTCGCCTCTTCGCTTCTTCGCGAATTGCCACCTCGCATATCTCTCTTCGCACAATGCTTCCTTGCTAACTTCTCTTCGCCAAAAACTCTCCACCAAAAGCTTCTCGCCAAAGCTCTTCGCCAAAATGCCGCCTCGCATTGCCAGTCAGCGAAAAGCCTTCTCGCTTAATGCTGGCTCTCCATAACCAATTACTTCTAAGTTAAACTCTTGTCTGAACATCCCACATTAAGCCAGTTCGCAAATGAGCTATACTAATCCAAACTCATCAATTCTTCTCGCCACTTAATATCAACAGACAGAAGCACAACTCAAACAAATTTCATATCAAACTAATCAACACTCAGACAGTGGTGACTCTCCAATAGTCACCCAGACTCCTGCATCAAAATCCAACCGAACAGTCCTAATACAAAACACTCTCCATTGAGGTATACTTATTCAAAAATTCTGAAATTTTACAGAAATCATCTCAACACACACAGAAACATTTTTTATGTTTACAACTTCAACAAATTCTACCTCAGTCATTCCCAGAAATTTCAAACATGTACTGCATCCCTGCAGGAATTCTCATCCAGAACCTCAGTCATTCCCAGAAATTTCAAACATGTACTGCATCCCTGCAGGAATTCTCATCCAGACCAGCCTTGCTCAAATAGACACAACTAACCACATACTCAGAATTTTACCAAACCATTTTACAAAATTATAGCTAAAACATAAATTAACAACTTTCATATTTTACACTTAACCCAATCGTGTCTTTAAGAGCAAGTAATGGTTAACACTGAATTCTGCTGCAGTTCTAAAACAAAAATTTCTGAAATTTCAAACTTCTCCTTTAAATCTTTTAAAATTTTCCAAACATATAAAATCAATAAATACACTTCAAAAATGGCAGATATTACAAAAATATACTACATTTTAAGCACTTATCATATACTAACCATAAGTTTACTCTCATAATCTTAAGCAATAAATATAGATTCATTAAGTTCCTTGGAATACCTTTTTAATGATCACAAAATAGTGTTCTTATCTCTAAGTAACACATACCTTAGGTCTATTATATTGTTGAACTAATATTATGCTTCCACTCTCCTTATCTCATACCATATATTTAGTTCATGCAATTATTTATCAATTAATTATAAGTTTTATGTTCTAAGATAATAGATTAATTCCAATAAGTTAACTAATTAATCAAATGTAGATACTCATAGACAAAATTAAAAGACTACATCCAAATTCTAGATAATGAGTTTAGTTACTCATAAAGAATAAAAAAGTAATAATTAAAATAAGGATTGATTACAATTTCTCCCTAGTAGAATGACCCAATACACTAACTCTCCCTTGACCTTTCAAAAATATACTAACTCCCCCCTGACGAATGTTACAATATACCATTAGACTCTTCGATTCAATTTTACCGTTAGTCAACTCTAAAATGGTCAACAAGGATAGTAAAAATATAGAATTGCCCTTGTCCTTTATTTTTAATTAATTACATCATATTTTTACTTTAAAAAATATTTTTTAGGGTTAAAAAATTTATTTTCATATTTTTTTATAAATTAAAAAATAAAAAATAAATAAAATAGAGGGTGCTTGCAGATTATTGATCAGACCTTTTGATTTGTCCCATGGTGAACAAAATAGAGATAAATCCTTTGTTATACTTGTCTAAGGTCAATGACACCTGACAAAAAAATTTGGCATTAAATGGAGAATAAGAAACATCCGACATTCAATTTCCATTAGTTCTTCAATCAATTGAAACTATAATCTAATTCTAGTGCTTTAGGTAAGATTAAATCTTATTTTAGTTGAAACTTTTACTTTGATTTATATTTGATTGAATTAGGATTAATGTTAGGGATTTATGATTTGTTAGTTTATTTTTAGAACTATATTACTTTTTGTATTTGAACATCAAAGATAAGTATATTCTTGTACATGACATGACAATTATTTTAAACTAGATATGTGTATGAATATTATTGAATGACAAGATGAGAATTCCTTTTTCTTAGAATGTCAACTAGAAAATAAATTTTTATTTTTTATTTTATATTAAATGGATCAAATATTGATATTTGTTGGATTTGATATATGTGAATGAAATATTAAACCCAAATAAAATAATAGTAAGAACTTGTGAAAGTTTGATGAGTTTGTAGATTTTTTTTACTGGTTGCTGCAATGAATTCTAGTTAACTCAAGAGTCTGGAAGTACATTGACAAAAAATTTATTTTTTTTGATACAGAAAATGACGGTGGCAAGTACAATGAATAGCTTTGGTTCTCCATTTTGTCTATGAATTTTCTTCAATGAAATAACAGAGATCACAATTATATTGAATTGTTTGTATTTATATTTTGGAAGTTGCTACGTTTATTATTGAACAAACTGCTTATTTATCAAGAAGGTGATGATTTTATTTTATATATGTCACTCGTGTCCTTTTATAATAATAAAAGTTTTAAATTTTCATGTATTGATTTTGCTTGCAGGAGAGAAAGTACAAAACTTTTTTTTTTATTCGAAAAATATTTGTGGCATCTCTTTTTAGTCAAGTCTTTCTATTATTTTCCTACCAATAGTTTGAAAATTATAATTTTATTGGTTGATGAATTTTAAAATCTATAAAGAGATGATTGAAGCTTTTTGATGTCTTTATTCTTGTTATATTAGCTCAATTTTGTGGGTTATTGTTGCATAGCAAGTTGAAAATTTTTGAGTTATTATACTCTCTCTACACCTATAATTCTAGTGAGGATTTAATATGAAAATCTAATATTTAGAATTATGAAATAATAATTTAAGTCCAATATTGGTCCCCTAATATACAAATCCTCCTGAAGGTATGTTTGGTTTAACTGTAGTTGATAGCTGATAAATTATAACTGAAAAATAATCAATGATTATTTAGTAGTATTGAAAGAGTTCATTAAAATTAATAAAACTTTCATTTTTTTTTTGTAACTAAAAGTTGATTGAAATGTTCTTTATAACAAAAAAAAAAAAAAAAAACTCTTTATTTACATTAGAAATGCTTTTAATATTTGGTTTAGTTATTATTGATAGATGATAACTAATAATTAAAAATTATGATTATTTAATAAAATTTTTATTAAATGTTAAATGATGAATAATAATAAAATTTATTTTTAATGTATTTTTAAATGTGTTAGTTTTTTTTTATGCATAATATAAATGGCAAGAATAATAAAATTAGATGTTGAAAAAGTACAATTAATTATGTTAATGTATAATTATATATTTGTTTTTATTTTAAACGTGAATACGATAAATATTATATATAATATTTTAATAATTATTAATTATTATTATAGTTATATAAAAATTAATTAGAAAAATATTTTTTTATCAATAATAATTTTTAATAAGGGAAAAATAATCTAAATTTAAATCAGCTACTAACTAATGATAAAAAAAAATTTTCAAATTGGAGTTTTCAAAATAATAGGTATTTGAATTCTCAACAACTATCAACTGTTAGTTTTTTTTTTTCACCAAATGAGTTAAATTAATTTTTTTGAGTCAAAAGCTATTAGTTGGCTCCAAACAACTATATTAAACCCCCCACTTAGTTAATTCAACAATATGGATTATTTATTTCATTATGTGTCTCATGTTTTGTCATATATCTCTTTTTATATTCACTTTACCTATAAAAAATTATCAACTGTTAAAATATTTTGATAAAAAAAATCTGGCGCATGAAAAAAATATAAAATCACATATGAGATACATAATAAAACAAAAAATTTGAACTACTAATTCAGACTTAGACCAGAATTGAGCTTATTGGCGTCGAACTGGCTTGTGGCCTTATTTGTGTGACTAAACTCGAGATCATTGTCAAAATTAGATGGAATGCATATATATTGAGAGATGCCAATATGATAATGACTAAATGAATGAACAGAATTTAGCACATAAATTGTTTAGCTTATGTTGCGTGCGTGTGTTGGGCGCAAGGCAGCGCAAGGAAGTTGTGTGTAAGCCTGAGGGCAGACGCAACTTAAACAAGCAGTTCCAACGTGTTGGACCTTTGGCGTGTTAAAATGTGGACTTTTCAATTATGGAAAATTCTTAATCATATTAATTATATAGATTGATTTATATTTGTTTTGATTTCATTAAATTGATATATACTTAGTACAGGTAAAAATATATATGCATTACACTTAAGTTTATATCAACTATATAAATATTTCAAAAAAAAATCTATCAATTATAAAAAATTTTAACTCATACAAATTATTTAGAAATCTTTTCATTATATATTAATAATTATTTAAATAATTATATTTATATAAAATTATTTCATTAATTTTTCACATCATTATATTTTATTTTCTTTAAAATTTTAAATATTTTTTTAGTTGACATATATATATATAAATTCTTTATTAATATTAAAAATCATAAAAAAATTTTAAATATATTAAATAATAATGATTTATGCATATCAAAATATTTTATAAATTAAATAAAAATAATTAACTTAAAATACGAGCTTAAAACAAGTCTGAATCGAATAGTACAAGAAAAAACTTATCCTTAGATGTATACATCCAAATTTTGTCCTCGCGATAGGGAAAATTTCAAATAGCAGAATCTACAACTCAAAAGTTTCTTTAAAAAAAAAAAAAAAAAAAAAAAGAAATTGTAGGCTCCCAATCTCACCAACTTATTTGACCATTTCTTTACCAGTTTCTCAACCACATTAATTACATTTCATTTCTTATTTATTTTAATATTTATCTCACTTTATATCTTAAATTTTATTTATACTCCATATTTTATTTACGTTATATCACTTATTTTTTAAAAAATATTTTAACAGTCAATATTTTTTCATAAATAATATGACGCATAAAATTTAAAACATAAAACTGTTTTTTTATACATTTAATTTTATATATTTAATTTATACTAGTGACTTATAATAACTTTAAAAAAAAATAATCTTAATTTTTCATTTTATTAATCTTTAAAATTTGAAAGATCAATTAGAATTTTATACTATAATGTGATAGCCAATTTCTTTTTCTAATAAATTTATCAGAATGACTAAATAAAAAAAAAAAAAAAAAAAAAAAAATCAAGCAATTTATGAACTTGGTCCGATTTGTCAAGCGAAGAGATCTTTATGTCAAAATAAGAGTATGGAAGAAGGAAGCTTATTGTGGCCAAATAGAAGCCACTACTTCATTTAGTAGTTAATACAATGGAGAACATCATTGTTAGTACTCCCTAGTAGTGGTAGGCACCTAAATAATGAAAGTGAAAATGACAAGATGTAAATTGATCTTATAGATTAACACAAGTTGCTACAACGTATTTTATTTTATTTTCCTTGAAATAAGTTTAGAAAATTTATCAATTAAGAAGTGTTATTTTTTAGAAATTAGTACAAAATTTTAGTAATTTGTAAATTAACGGATTAATGAATTTTTATGAAATTTATTTTTATTGTAAAAAAGTTTTTAGCAAAAAAGTATAAATTTATAGATTTAATATGAAAAACTTCAATAGGAAAAATATAATAAAAGATAAATTGAAATATAAGTGTTTCACTTTTCAAAAGATAAGTGAAAACTTTCATATTATTTGTCTCTTTTTCATTCAACAAACACCTATTATAACAAGCCGTCTATAAAAACAAGAAGGAAAGAGTACTTTTATCCATTTTCAAATTGCAACAATTTTGTTGTAATTGTGTAATTTGATGATATCAAAATAATTTATATTTAATTTTTTTACCTAACTCTTTGTTTCAGGTATTTTGCCTTCATATAGAAATAACTTTTGTTATTATTTAATAACCATCGTTATTTTATCCTTTAGTTAACCAATCTTGGATAAAAAGCAAATTCATACTTATTATTGGACCGTAATATTGTTTATCGTTATACTTTACCAATGGTTCAAATAATTTATCAGCGTTATTCTCCAAAGCAATCAAACAATGGAATGCTTGTTATAGGAAGTAGCAAATATTATCTTTGAGATAGAATTGAGAGTTTCAGACAGAGAGAAACTTTATGCCCTTTATCAAAAAGCTCATGACCGTTACATAGTAAAGTAACCAACGTTACCTATCACTTCCAAACAAATCTGCAAAAAATCAAATAGTTGTTGTACATTGACAAAAGCATGAAAAACATTATTTTCACTTTAGCACGACCATGTTTTTGTATATGAAGTCGAGGACTGTAAATAGAAAAAGTTCCCAAGTGAAGAAGAAGAGAATTATTTATGATTCAAGTGTTTACAACTCAATTCCTTGATATTCTAAGTTATGCCCTGTTTTTGAACATATTTGTTCTTTAGTGAATATTCTTTGTGTTTATCTCTTGTAAAGTTGAGAGCTTAAACTCTTTATATTATAATAGCTTCTTATAAAGTCTCAAGAGATCAAAATTTTAAAACTTTTGTAACTCTCGAGTGTGAGCGAAATCCTACAAAATTATTGTTGGGCGAAATCCAAAGGTACTGGAGTGAAATCCTAATTAAACTACTGTAAGTATGAAATCTTAAAGAATTGGAAAAAAAATTCTCGCAGAACTATTATTAGGCAAAATTTCAAAGAACTAGGGTGAAATCCTATAGAATAATTATTGGACGAGGTCTCGAAGATTATAACGAAATCTTATATAACTATTTAGGGTGAAATATCAGAAAACTATGATGAAATTTTGTATAACTATTATAGGTGAATCCTAGAGAATTAGGGTGAAATTTTGATACAATTTTTTTAAGCATTGAGCACAATTTTGAATCACTAGTGGAATCTCAAGCCGTAGACTTAGGAGAAGTGAACATAGAAGAAGATTTTACTCTAAACCACTAGTAAAATTAGCTAAAAATTCTCTATCCCTTACTCTCTTTATCTTCTTACGTTGAATTTGCTTAATGTATCGTATATAGAGTTATAAATTGAATTAGAAATTCAAAACTCTTTTTCACCCTCTTTTAAGAGTATTGTCATATAGGGTTTAATAATTGGTATCAGAGTTTGTATTATAATTTTGCATAAAATCTAACAGTTTTAAGAGTTAACAATCATTATGGCAGGTTTCTCAAAGACTTCATTTGAAAAAGGACAATGTAGTACAAGATCTCCATTGTTTTGTGGTTCAAACTATAATTAATGGAAGTTAAGAATAAGGTACCACATAAGGTGTAAAGGATATGACCTTTAAGATGTTATAAAAAATGGTGCATTTGTCCTAATAGAGGAAGGCTCATCAAGGCCTAAAGACCATTCCACTTACGTTGTAGACGATAAGAGGAAATTGGCATTAAATGATAAAATCGTAGACCTTCTCTTTTGCGCATTGAATAAAATTGAATTCAATGATGTTTTGACTTGTGAACCTGCAAAGGAAATTTGGAGGTGCTAAAGATGACTTATAAGGGTACAAGTTAAGCAAAGGACTCAATGATGAACCTACTCACCGCAAAATTTGAAAATTTCTCAATGTAGGAAGATGAATCCATCTCTGAAATGTATAAGAGATTCACTACCATAGTGAACGAGCTAAAAGTCCTTGAGAATACCTTTACTCAAAAATAGCTAATCTCTAAACTTTTTAAGGTCTTTACTAGAGAAGTGGGATTCCAAGGTAGATGCCATAAAGAAATCAAAGAATTTGACAAACTTTACAACTCATTGGGTATTTGAAAACCTATGAGATGAAGAAGAAGAACAAGTTGAAAGCCAAAGAAAGTATCACGAAGAAATCATTACTTCTAAAGCTTTAATTGAGGACTCCTTAAGTGAAGAAGATGAACATAAAATAATGCTACTTGCAAGAAGATTTAACATGTTCAACAAATTCATCTCAAAGGATAAGAAGGAAAGAAAACTCTGAAGAAAAAATTAAGCATATTCGACATAGGGTAGTAGTGACACTTCAAGCGATGAGGAATTATCAGAGAATGATGAGGATGAAAGAGCCAACATATACTAATGGCATAAGAAAGTGAACAAGAAGAAGACGAGGTAAATTCTAGAAAATATAACTTTGATGAATTACAAGATGCATTTGATGAATTAATAGAAAGTTTTATGAAAACAATAGAGGAGAACCTAGTTTTGAAAAGAAATTTGTGCAATTTGAAAAAGAGCATGAACAATTTTTACAAGAAACAATGTCAAATTTTGATGAGATTTTAAATGATAAATAAAAATTCTTATCTCAATTAGATGAATTAAAAATCTCATTTAAAAAACTCTCTACTGAGCATGATATAGTTAAAAGTGATCCAGAGGATTCAAAAAAACTTTTAAGAAAATTCACAATTTGTTGCAAAACTCTTGAAGATATTATTACTTCACAAAGAGATGTTTTTGATAAAGCGGACTTGGATACAAAGTTGATTTTACAAAAAAATAAATATGATATTTTTTTAAGAAGAAAGAAATTCAGCTCAAGAATTTAACAATTGGCTTTTTATTATCAACATCATAGATATACATTGTATAGATGCCTCATCAAACTTAAAAAATCATACACTATTAGAAAAAGTTTGGGTTCAAAAAGAATTAAAACCTATTACTAGGAGTGTTTGGGTTCATAAGGGAAATAACAAAGATTGACCCATAAGCATTTGGGTACCAAAAAAAATATAGAACTCTTGTTTTGTAGGAGCACTCAAAAGGAAAGAATAAATGGGTGCTTGATATTGGATAACCAAAGCAAATAATGGGTGACAAGTCAAAATTCTCTCAATTGGAGTTCAAGAATGGGAAAGAACATAAGCTTTGGAGAAATTTCAAAAAGAAAATTTTTGGCATTGGATTCATTAAAATCATCGAAGATATAATCCATGAAGCAACATTAAGACCAAAGAATTGAGCAAAAAAAGGAAACTAAAAGCAAAAATGCACTTCAAGAGGCACTTATCAACAAAGAAAAATATCAACATCCAATGGTAAAAAATGAGGTCAAAGAACTCATAAAAGAATTTGAGATGGACAACATCAAACCATAACTCACTCTTTTGAGCACACCAATAGTTGGTATCAATAAAAAAGGAAGTTAATGAGAAAGGAAAAGTATTGATTCTAAGCATTATAGAAGCATGAAAGGTAAAAAGTATCTTCTCTTTTCTAAATTCCTTAATATTTAAATGATTATTTGCTTATGTGATTAATTTTGTGCATGTGTGTTTGCAAGAATTGATAAATGAATAAATAGAATTCTTATGAATTTTCATTTTCCATATTCAATCAATATTATATCATTGCCAAATGATATGTCTGTAATAACCCGAACGATTATAGTGGAAAACCCAAATCGGGTATGAATTTTTTTTAAATTCTCCAGGGAGCAATAACCGAAAATTTATCAAGGAAATGGAAAATAGACATTAGAGTGAATTATAGAATTTAAATGAGAATTAAATCGAATAGAATGGGCAATATGAACATAATTGAAAATGATAGAGTATTAAAAATTATAGCAAAATAAATTGAAAATACTTAAGAGTTAATTAATGGATTAATTAATAATTAATCAAGGATTAGCCTAAAAGTCAACAAAAGTGGCTAAATAATTATATATATATATATATATA
>CANXYC010177151.1:0-19273 GCA_948193065.1 Aleurites moluccanus
AGACAGTAAATGAGAAGAATTAATAATACCTCCATATTACAAGTATTATTTCGGGTAGAAAAATATAGTGAAAAATTTTCTGTTATTTTCTCTAATTTGTATTATACAAAAATTAGTGAAATTGAAAAGAATCTTATAGTAAACCAGAAGTTTACATATCCAAATATGTTCATTATTTGGCATGACAAGTCATGTCATCTTGGTTTAAAAATAATAAAAAAAATTTAAAAATTCATATGGGAATCCATTGAAAAACTAAAAGATTTTTCAAATCAATTAATTGGTTTTTGGTTAAAAATCAGATATTTCTCATCTAAAATTTTTTGAATATGCGGTATATATCTTAAATACTCCACTACAACGCACTAAGATAAGTTCTCAAAAGATGTTAGAAATATAAGTTGGATATAAATCTCCCTCAATAATTAAATATTTTGAGTCATTAATGGGAGATGTATTTATTGCTCGATTTGCAGATTGTCATTTGATGAAATAATATTCTCAACATTAGGAGGAGATAATAAAAGTTGAGAAATATAAAACAATATGAACAAGAAGTTCATAAATTAATTTATCTACAAAAATTAGCAAATCAATTGCCGGATGCAATTGCTAAATTAAAATGAGTAACAAAATCTCATATAATAACTGTTAATGTTTTAATTTGTATTGTCGTCCCAGAATGACAATATATTAATATTAATGTATCTCAAGCACGCTTGAAGCGTAAAAGGCTATTGGTTATAAGGATAAAAATTCTCGAAAGAGAAAAGAAATAAATAATAAAGATAATGTTATTAAAAATGCAAATGCTAACATGGATACACTTCCTGAAGAAATAAAAATATCTGAAATTAAAAGATATTGATAAATTATATTAGTTCTGAAAAAAGATAGAATCAACATGAAATGGTTGTAAACTATTATTTTGCATATAATGTAGCATTAAATATTATGAATGAAAATGATGATTTTGAACTACGATCTGTTCAATAATGTTGAAATATAATTAATTGGCCAAAATGGAAAGATGCAATACAAGCAAAATTAAATTCTCTTGAAAGACGTAAGGTTTTCGGACCAGTAGTCCAAACATCTGAAGGTGTGAAACCAGTAGGATATAAATGGGTATTTGTACGAAAAAGAAATGAGAAAAATGAAGTTGTAAAATACAAAGCAAAACTTGTTGCATAAGGGTTTTCACAAAAACCTGAAATCAATTATGAAAATATATACTATTTTGTGGTGGATGCAATAATATTTTAATATTTTATTAATATAGCAATGTATGAAAGACTTGATATACACCTAATGGATGTAGTCACAACTTACTTATATGACTCAATTGATAATGATATGAAAATCCCTGAAGGATTTAAAATGCTAAAAAAATATAATTTAAGTTCTTGAGAAATTTATTCAATTAAATTACAAAGATCTTTGTATGAATTAAAATAATTTGGGCTTATATGGTAAAATCGTTTTAGTGAATATTTGTTCAAAGTAGAATATAAAAGCAATACTATAGAGAAATTTGTATATGAATTTGCCATAATTATTGTATATATTGATGATTTGAATATTATTGGAATTCCAGAAAAATTTCCAAAAGTAACATATTATTTGAAAAAAGAATCTGAGATGAATTATTTTGAAAAAATAAAATTTTGTTTCGATTACAAATTGAATATTTGGCAAAAGAAATTTTTATTTATCAGTTAACTTATACACAAAAAGTTCATTTATAATTTTATATACAAAACACATTCATTAAATAGTTCAATGGTTATTCTGTCACTTAATGTGAATAATGACTCTTTTCAGTTAGAGAAGATAATGAAGATATTTTTTGTCCTGAAGTACCATATCTTATACAATAGGCGCACTAATATATTACAAAAGAATGGTGAAATTGGTGTTTAATAAATTCATTCAAGTGACAATCTAACATATTTGTTCACCAATATATTATTTACTGCACAATTAGTTAACAATATTGAAATGTGACGCCTTAAAAATTTTCAGTGATATTGCAAATAGGGGGAGTTTAATACTGTATTCTTTTTCCCTTAACCAAAGGTTTTGTCTCATTGGGTTTTCCTGGTAAGGTTTTTAATGAGGCAGTATACCATTTGCAATATTGAAATATTGTACTTTTTTTCCATCACTAGTTTTTTTTTCCCACTGGGTTTTTACTAGTAAGGTTTTAATGAATCATATTCTTTATAAAGATGGATATCCAAGGGGGAGTGTTATAAATATATAGATAAATATGGATGTCCATTCATCTATCTCACTACTTATAAGATAAATGTGGATGTCTATTCATATATCCCACTACTCATAAGTTTTTGTAATTAAGTTTAATTTTATTGTACTATTTATGTTATAATTTATGTTGTAATTTATAGTTGATTTTTATATATTGTAACATATGATGAAGATGAACTCTATAAATAGGAGTTCATATTACTTTGTAATACACACCAAGAAGATAATAAAATACTCTCTCTTCTACATTCTTATTCTTAATCTTATTCTTGTTTTTGTTTTCTTTATTTTTCATAACAATTACTTATATTTATTTAATTTTTTCTTTTTTACAGGTCGTGTCAAGCCTAAAATGCATATTCAAAATGGAAATTCAGGTATGATGAGTTGGATTAAATTGGGCTTGAGCCTAAAAAGAATTTATCTATTCCAACAAGGCAAAAAATTGGAAGGATTTTGAACAAGCAGGGTAAGAAAATCTACATTTATCACGTAGTGATAATTAAGTGTCTATTTCCTAATAAAATGAGAAAATAAAATCTTAATAACTTTCATGTGAGATAAAACCCTAGTGACTTTTTCCTTCTAAGAATTTTTTATTTATATATATATATATAGACTCTTTAACCCAAGTTTTTATATATATATATATATATTGAAAGAAATCTTTTTCTCATTGCTAGTTTTCAGTTCTTTTAATATCAAAAGAAGATGATGGAATTCAGAATTTGTCCAAATCAAAATTTTTTTACTTTTGAAAATTTTTTACTTTAGCAGAATGGTGTATCAAAAATACCGTGAATCAATGAAGGAGTTGTCTCTTTCCTCCATAATGGAACTATTGGCTATCAGTTTGGGACTCGATAGACTCCATTATAGGGATTTCTTTGAAGATGGGTGCTCTATAATGAGGTCTAATTTCTATCCACCATGTCAAGAGCCAAGTCTTGCTCTCGGAACCGGGGCCCATTGTGACCCAACGTCTTTAACAATTCTTCACCAAGATCATGTTGGTGGTTTGCAAGTTTTTGCAAACAATACGTGGCAGACTGTTCAACCTCGTCATGGTGCCCTAGTTATCAACATTGGTGACACCTTTATGGTACGTCTTCATCAAGTAGTTGCATAACATTATCTTTTATTTTTTTTATTTCTTGTTTTTTGGTTAATTATACTTCAACTAGGGATTCAAACTTGCAAGCTTACAACTCTACAGACAAGTCAGTGCATTTGAGTCAGAAGGGGATCCTGATGATTGGTGGGTTCTTCGTCTTCAGCGTCTCTATTGTTGGCTTGAAAGGAGTCTATGCGAAGTCGTTTAGAAGATTTAGATTGGCAGAGTGTTTGACAAAGAAGAAAAATTGTGAGTATTGCTCAGGTTTGTGAGTGTTCGATTTTTATTAGTTTTAGATTTTCTATTGCAATGCTATGATCTGGTTTTACATAGTGCATATAAGGTGTTTGATAATTTGTCTCATTGAAACTTCACTCCTAATGTCTGCTGTTTGAATTTCTTTTGGAGGAGCAATAAAGGGGTCTGTTATTTTTCTAATTGCGTTGTTGGGTGTTAAATAAACTCCCTTGATTTTGTTTATTTGGTTTTCATTTGGTTTTTACAACGTGGAATCTGAAATTTGTTTCAGTTTTGATCACATAATTCTTCGTTATAGCAACTATGGCAGGAATTTGGGTAGCAGATTCTTTCCCAAGTTCTCTTCCACTTCTCAACTGCATTCACATGCTACAAGTTTTGGTAAGTTCAGGAGAGATTTATTTTTCAGATACTTCCTTATAAGAATTATTAGGACTACTGGGTTCTAGTTTTTAGTTTCTAGAGATTCAGATACTTGTTCATTTGTGAAGTTTAGACTTCATTAACAATGCTATTCAGCAAATGCATGGTTGTTGGCTGATACAAATAAGGGAACTTTTATACTAGAAAATGGGTGGAAACATTCAGCTCTTTAGATGTAACTTCTAGTTCGGTTGAGGCTGGAGAGAAAATAAGCTTTTATTTAAAGGGATGTTGATGTTAATGAGTGAACATTATGCGTCTTAAAAAGCAATTTATATACATAAGTCCTATCTCCAACGCGCCTGACATTTGTGCTTCAGTCCTATTACTGATTTTTTTTTTGTCATGCTTAAAATCAAGAATATACCCTTGTTACACTTTCCCTATGAAATTACTAGATGGTGTAATTTGTTGCATGTAATTTTCTCCAGAAAACCTTGTTTTGCATTGACAGTTTTCTATCAAGAATTACTTTATTGGTTCATTTTCAGGATTTAAAGAAGTAAGGGAAGAAGAAAAAAGCCAAATGGTCAGTAATGTCTTCAGTAATGTGGCCTCAAATTATGATTTTATGAATGATGTCATGAGTGGTGGATTACATAGATTATGGAAGGACAGGTCAGATGCTAAGGATGCATTTTAGTGATTGTTTATATTTCTTATGGACCACACTTTACCTTCATGTTGACATATTTTTGTTTGGGGCATTGTTCAGATTGGTTTCCAAACAAAATCCATTCCCTAGGATGAAACATCTTGATGTGGCTGGTGGCACAGGTAGCTAACCTTATTCAATAGTTGTATGTTGTATTCATGTCTGCAATCTTGAAACATGTCAAATGACAACAACTGACAAAGGGAAATAGAAAGTGTAAATTGGAAAAGGAAATCTTTTACCATAAAAAAAAATGTATATGAAGGAAGTCATATAATTGGAAATTACTTGCCCAGACTAGGTCCACGTGAAACACTCTCACATGGGATAAATTCCATCTTGCATGATAACACTCTTACATGAAATGAGGCCCATTTTTATCATGGGATGTGGACTTGGTCTAGGCAAGAATTAGTTTGTATAATTCATTCAGCTACTAAAAAGGTTGACTTGTGAGTTACTCATCCAGTCCTAAGGATTTAATATAGAATTGATAAAATAAAAGAATTGGTCCAGTTTGCTAAAATTGAAAATTCTCAAAGGTCATGATTTTTTTGGTAGTTAGGTCACCAGAAAGAGTGAGAGGGAGAACCAAGTTTTTAAATAACGGTTTCAGAATCGGAAATCGGATTCAATCATGGATAATTTTTCCAAATTCTGCAAAATGACTCAAATAAATATTGAGTAAATACTTCGATTAAATATCGTTATAATGTTGTGTGTCTAATAATTTAGAGTGACTAATATATGATAAAAAAATCATTTATTATAAAATTTTTTTCAAAAATATATGATTATCAACCACTTTTAACGTAATAGGAAATACGGTAGACCAAAAATATGATAGAATATAATACGTAACAGATGATACTTACGTATAGGCCGATATTTAAAACCATTGGAGAACAACAATTACCATTTGCACGCACACTTTGCATATAAAGTACAAACAGCTGCTAAATTCTTGTCTTAAATCATTATCCAAATTTAGCATATGTGGACGCCAAAGCCAAAACACACGTTACCCTTTATATTGGCCCCAATTTACTAATACTGTATGGTTCAGAAACCCGTTTAACCAAACCATTCTGCAGCTTTCAGCCTCAGTTTAGGAAAGTTTTCAACTTCTCTTTGCTGTCTTGTATTTGAAAACCTTTGAATGAGCTTCTACATAAGGAAATTATCAATCTTCCCTTGATCTAAAGATTATGTTTATTGATGTGGTTGATTTACTCCCATCTCATTGTTTTGTGTGTGTTTTATGCAATGATCTCAAGTCTAAAACACTTAATTTGCAGGGGATATTGCTTTCAGGATCTTAGAAACTGTTAACAGTATCGAATATAAAGCACTTAAAGATCCTCTGAATGATCATTTACAAGAAGAAATAAAGATCTATGTATGTGACATCAACCCAAACATGTTAAATGTTGGTAGAAAGCAGGCTATTTAGAGAGGTAAGATATATCTCAGAGGAGTTAATTTGATAGGTACTCTTTAAGTAATTCTGTTTTCTGTGCAAGTAAATTTCCCTTCTTTCTTTATTTTTTATTTTTACCTTTTAGGTCTTGGAGAAGAAATCCATTTTGAGTATTACTTGGGGGTTTATTTGGATAGCTAGTCATTTAAAATGATTGAGCATTTGGAATTTAAAATCATGATTATTTTTTATGATTTTAAACTTGAAACTCAATCCAAATTTATAATAATTTCAAATGATTACATTTCCAAACGGATCGTAAAGTAATTCTGCTTTCTGTACAATTAGATATTTCTTTATTTATTTTTTTATGTTTCATTAACACTTATAGGTCTTGGAGAGGACAAATCCCTTGTATGGGTGGAAGGGATGTTGAAACCTTGAGTTTTCAAGATAATTCAATGGATGGTTACACAATAGCATTTCGAATTAGAAATGTTATACATATAGTGAAAGTTCTTGCTGAAGCTTATAGTTAAGTTCATAACTCCTTGGTTTTTTGTCTTGCACATACAAATTGCTTTAGGTAATGTTGATATAAATACCAAGTGAATGATCCTTTGATTCACAAGGTATTATTCAATGCAAATGGTGCATTGCTCTTTCCTATTTCATTCATGTGGATTTCACATGCAAGTTTTAATGCACTAGTTTGACATGAATGTGAGATGAAGGAGCATTACATTAGGTGTATTGAATTATTTTACCTCATTATGTTGCCAAAACTGAACCACCAAGATTGACCATGTTAAAAGTACAGTGGGATATCAGTTTGAAACTTTTGACATTGTTCATCTTTCAATATCAATTTATTGCCAAATCTTATCCAAATACAATTGTGCATATTGGGTTACAATATAAATCGTCTTGACTTCTAGAAAATGAGCAGATTTGGTCAATTTATCCGCAATCACCCATACCGAATCATATCCTTTAGAAGTCTTAGGCAACTTTATCACAAAATCCATAGTGATTCAATTTCATTTCCATTACAATAGAGGTATCTCTGGAAGAATGTCAAAGTGTTTTTTATGCTCAAACTTACTCTTTCACAAATTAACAAATTTGGCTATATACTCTTTCATACCAATCCAACAAACTAAACAAAAAATCATAACTAAAAAAATCAAACTACAATAAAAATGCAAACACTCTCTAGTTTTTCTTAGATTTAAGTTACTTTAACTTGAATTTTATGTAATTATTAACAAATGAACTTAGTGTATAGAGAGCCTTTAAATCAGCAATCTACATTTTCTTCATTATTCTATCCAAATTTGGGTTTTGATTCATTATAGCTGAATTAAATTCTTCAGCATAACAATCCGTTTAAACTTTCTCAAACAGACATTTCATGCAAAACAAATTAGGTGTGACCTTATCAAAAACATTGTTATCATCAACAACATGATAACTTTCAACAACAAGAGCAACAACATGATCATTTTCAGCAGGACTCCATACAATTTTTGAAAGTTTGAGTAACGTTTATTGATATTCATTTGAACAA
Organism: Aleurites moluccanus; assembly: GCA_948193065.1. Taxonomy (NCBI): domain Eukaryota; kingdom Viridiplantae; phylum Streptophyta; class Magnoliopsida; order Malpighiales; family Euphorbiaceae; genus Aleurites; species Aleurites moluccanus. The sequence goes on from CANXYC010177151.1 coordinate 7,712, forward strand.
TGAGCGGGCCTTTTCTATATTTTTATTGAATTTCTTTTTTAGTTTGGAAATTGTCAGTTAACTGTGATTTGAAGGCATTAAAATATAGAGATGTTTTGATGGAATGGAAAATTCATCTCCTTCATCGTTCAACATTACATATGGCTTAATTTTTTTTTATTAGAAAAGTTTATCAAGCCGTTCAAGAAGATAAATTCATCATCCTTGCTCCAAACTCGTTTAAACTTCTTTATGTTGCTTTCATATTTTTCTTTCGATCTTTTATGATTAATGGCAGAGTGATGAATATCATTGACTTTAATTTTGGTTTTGATTTTGGTTTTGGATTCGTGTTTGTATTCAGAATCCATTGAATTATAAATAATTTCATTAGAGTCAACTAATATTGTTGACAGAATATTGAAACAATGAAAGATAATAGAAATGGGATAGGGGGAATAAATACTTGCAGTTAATATTTTACTCTTTATCTCCTTTCTATTATCTTTCATTATTTAATTATTATGTTAATAATGTCAGTTGACTCTAATAAAATTGTCTATAATTCAATGAATTCTCAATATGAACCCGAACCTAAAATCAAAATCAAAACCAAAACTAAAATTAATAATGTTTATCACCCTACTATTGGTCATAAAAGATTGAGGGAAAAAAATGATGAAAGAAACATAAAGAAATTTAAACGAGTTTGGAGCGAGGATGATGAATTAATCCTCTTGAATGACTTGATAAACTTTTCTAATAAAAAAATATTAAACCATCTGCAATGTTGAGTGATGAAGGAGTTGAATTTTTTTAGTTCCATTATATCATTTCTACATTTTTAATGTCTCCAAATCATAGTTAACTGACAAAATTTCCAAACTGAAAAAAAATTTAATAAGAATGTAGACAATGACTGCTTTATTCAATGAGCTTCATCAAAAATTACTTGAATTTTCAAAAATTTTATGGGGCGCGGCTGAAAATGATCATGTTTTTTTTGTTGCAGTTATTGAAAGTGATCATGTTGGTGCTAATAATGATGAAGTCACACCTGATTTGTTTTGTATAAAATGTTCGTCTGAGATGGTTCAAACGAATTGTTACACTAAAGAATTTGATCCAGCTGTAATGAATCATAATCCAAATTTAGAGATAATGATGAAGGAAATGTAGTTTGCTAATTTAGAGGCTTCTATACATGAAGCTCATTTGCTAATAATTACATAAGATCCAAGTTAAAGCAACTTAAATTGAAGGACTACTAGAGAGTTTTTGCATTTTTATTGTTGTTTGATATTTTTAGTTAAAGTTTTTTTTTTTGTTTAGTTTGTTGGATTGGTATGAAGAAAGATATAGTAAAGTTTGTAGCATATTGCTTGACTCGTCAACAAGTTTGAGCATAAAAAATCCTTTGGCTTTCTTCAAGTGATGCCTCTATCATAATAGAAATCGGAACGAGTCACTACAAATTTCGTGGTAGGATTGCTTAGGACTTCTAGAGAATATGATTCAGTATGAGTGATTGTGTATAGATTGATCAAATCTGCACATTTTCTAAAAGTCAAGACTATTTATATCATGGCACAAATTTATAACTACTTGAAGCCTAATATTTACTCATTATCCCTTTCTATTATTTTCATTTGTTTCATTATTATGTCAGTCAACTATAATGAAATTGTTTGAGTCAATGGATTCCGAATACGAATTCAAACTGAAAACTAAAATTCTGATTATAAAACATTGAGGGTAAAAGATGATGAAAGCAACATGAAGAAGTTTAAATGAGTTTGGAGTGATAATGATGAATTAACTCTCTGAATGGCTTGATAAGCTTTTCTAATAAAAAAATATGAAGTCATTTGCAGCGTTGAACGACGAAGAATGAATTTTTTCATTCCACCGAATCATCTCTACATTTTAATGTATCTAAATCATAGTTAATTGACAAACTTTCCAAACTAAAAAATTCAATGAGAATGGAGACAATGACCTCTCTTTGTTCAATGAGCATCAACAAAAATTACTTGAACTTTCAAAAATTGTATTGGGTGTTGTTGAAAATGATCATGTTGTTATTTTTGTGTTGCTGAAAATGATCATATTGCTGCTGATGATGACAATGATTATGATAAAGTTCCACCTGATTTGTTTTGCATGAAATGTTTGTTTTAGATGGTTTAAATAAAAATTTGGTCTTGCTGTAATGTATCGCGAAATGGATTGTTATGCTAAAAATTTGATCCTGCTAGTTTGGAGATGTAATATCTGCCATTTTTGTAATATTTTATTAAATTGTATGTTGGAGAATTAATTAATTAAATATAAGAATGTTTGAGAATTCTAGAATTTCTGATTTTTCAGTTGCAGGAAATTGTGAGGTTGATTGCATGTTCTTAGAGAAATAATTTGATAAAGTGTAAAATATGAAAGTTATGAGTTTATGTCTTAACTGAAATTCTGTAAAATGGTTTGGTAGAATTCTATGTATGATGAGTTATGCCTCATGAGCAGGACTGGTCTGATTGAGTGTTTCTACAGAAAGTCAGTGTTTGTTTGAATTTACTGGGAATGACTGAGACAGATTTAGCCAAAGGTGTAAACATGAAAAATGTCTCTTTATATGTTGTGATGTTGGCTGTAAAATTTCAGAATTTTTGGATAAGTATATCTCAGTGGAGAGTGGATTTTCTCAGGTCTATGCGGTTGGATTTTGGTGCAGTAAGTCTGGGTAACCTTTGGAGAGTCACCATGGTCTGTGTGTTGGTCTTAGTGATTTAAATTTTGGATATGTTGTGTCCCTGCATGTTTATTTTAAGTTGCAAAAAAAATTAGTAAGTTTGGATATTTGTAGCTCATTTGCGAGCTGGTTAAGTGTAAGTTGTCTAGGAAAAATTTCAACTTAGCAAAGTCTTGATATGGCGAGCTAGCAAAATGCGAAGTGGCATTTTGCGAGCTGGCAATGAAGGTTAGCGAAGTGGCGAGGAGGCGAGGTGAGATTGTTGAAGTGGCAATTGACGAAAAAACATATGCGAGGTGGCATATGCGAACTGGATTAGCGAAGTGGCATTGCCGGATCAGTATGGCGAGCTGGCTTATGTGAGGTAGCTTTGCTGAGGCGGATTGGCGAGCTGGCAAGCGTATTTTTCTGGGGTAGTGGTCTATTTAATCCTAGCAATCCCAGTACCGTTTTCATGATTTTTCTTTCCTTCATTCTTCGTTAATTTTCAGTTTTTCCTCAAATTAGTCTCATTTTATTTTCTAAAGTATTAATACTCAAATTAATGCATTAGACTTCTAGATTATTGTATATTAAGGCAGAAATCATCAGATTTGAGCAAGAAATCACAGGAATTTCAGTGATGAGGAAAATAAGGTAATTTTTCTTCTAAAACTATTTTCTTTAGATTTATTTAAGTCTATGGGTTAGGATAATTAATATTGGGTATGTAGAATTTATTGCAAGTAATCTGAAGTAATTAATGATAATTAATGTAGAAGGAAATCATAATGTTGAGGCTGTCATGAATAGTAACATGAACAGTAATTTCGAATTAAATGCAGATTTTTGTTTAAGAGATAAATAAAATTGTTGTTGGGAATTAAGAATAGAGACTCTAAGATAATTAATTATTAGGAAATCATGATAAATATTATTGATTTGGAAAAAACTCTAATTTTGTATGTTTAACAAAATTTCTTAGGAGGAGAAAATCAAATTAATTGAAGAGTTAGAGTTGGAATTTGCTAGAGGAAATTGTAAGATAAATTGTGTTAAGGTAAGTATGAACATTTTATTTGTTTCTTGTTTCTTGAAATAATGTGACCTAGCATCCTTGATTTGTTCATCCATATATATATATTTGTATATATAATATAAATGACTTGATCAATTTTCTTAGATTAAGTTCATATGTTTCTTATTTGTTAAATTCAATTTGAATGATGATATGATGATGGTCTTGCGATTAATATACTTCTTATGAGATTGAAACCCCATGAACCATGGATAGAACGCTCTTCCCAATGAAAGTAAATTCATTGGTCCATTGTGCACTTTGGGAACTCAGCTGATAGGGTTTTTATCAATGTTCCACCTAGAGGGGACCATGAGCTCTAGACGCATGTCTGGCCAAGTATGTGTGCACGTTAAGGTAGCAAGGCTACCGATACGTATGTTATGATATGTGATCAGTTCTTCAGATGATATTTGATAATGCCATTCTTTGTGGGCACTTTATATTCTAAATATGAACCATAATTCAATTTGTAATATGATTTGATATTGCCAAATTATGATGAGTACCCATGTTCCTTCAAGTAAAGTTTGTGATTCTTTCATACCTATATATGTATAAATATTTGTTCATGACCATGATTCGATATTCAGATTCTTAATTTATAATGTTCATATCTTACTGAGTTGAAAGCTCACTCCTCTTCTGTGGATTTCAGATGATAGCATAGCTCGTGAAGGAGCTAATAGAGAAGATCCAGCTTCTTGATCCATTCTTTCAAGAAGCTTCGTTGTAATAATTTTTGAGATATTTTGTATATTCATTAATTGGTACTATGACAGGATATGTATTTTGGAGTATATTTTAAAGTTTTGTAGTCAGTCATTGAGGATACCAATATTTTGATGTATGAATTATTATTTTATGGGTACTTTTGTTCCTTAGTAATGTGAGGTGCATCTTTTGATCATTAAGGAATAAGAGAAAGTTATGAAATGATAATGGTAAAGATATGATTGATGTTTAATTGAATGTGTAGAAATGATCATTGTATGATAATATATGATGTTGTAATTGATATAATTGTGTATGAGATTCATGATATGTGAGTTCTACGGGTTTATGGTGGCCTTAAATCTACCCTTACCCTAAGACCGTCGCACCACTGGAGTTAGGGTGTGACTGGAGAGAATGGAGAAGGAGATGCAAATTATTGATTTAGAGGATCTTTATACATGAAGTTCATTTGTTAAGAATTACATAAAATCCAAGTTAAATCAACTTAAATCTAAGGAAAATTAGATAGTTTTTGCATTTTAATTGCTATTTGATCTTTTTATTTATGGTTTTTTATTTAGTTTGTTAAATTGGTATGAATGGGAATATAACCAAGTTTGTAGCATATTACTTGATTAAGTTTGAGCATCAAAAACTCTTCGGCCTTCTTCAAAAGATGCTTCTATTGGAATGAAAATAAGAATAGATTCACGGTAGTGTTTTCTAGGACTTCTAGAGGATACGATTCGGCATGGATGATTGTGGATAAATTGACCAAATATGATATTTTTTGGAAGTCAAGACGACTTATATTGTGAACTAAATTTATAAATACTTGAAGCCTTATATTTTACTATCACTATCATTTTTTATTATCTTTTAGTATTATGTCAATAATGTCAGTTGACTCTAATGAAATTTTCTATAATTCATTGGATTCTGAATACGAACCTAAATTAAAAACTAAAATCAAAATCAAAATTAAAATCAATAATGTTTATCACTCTGCCATCGGTCATAAAAGATATAAAGAAGAAAATGAAAGTAACATAAAAAAGTTTAAACAAGATTGGAGCGATGAGGTTGAATTAATTCTCTGGAAAGGCTAAATAAAATTTTCTAATAAAAAAAAAATTAAGTAATCTGCAGTGTTGAGTGTTGAGCGATGAAGGAGATGAATTTTTTGTTCCATCAAAATATCTCTATATTTTAATTTCTCCAAAATCACATTTAACTAACAAAATTTTCAAATTGAAAAAGAAATTCAACAAGAATGTAGTAAAGGATTGTTTTTTGTTCAGTGAGCATCAACAAAAGTTGCTTGAACTTTCAAAAATTATATGAAGTGCTGCTGAAAATTATCATATTGTTCTTGTTGCTACTGCTAAAAGTCATCATGTTGCCGAGAGTTTTTGTATTTTAATTGTTGTTTGATTTTTTAATTATGGTTTTTTGTTTAGTTTGTTAGATAGGTATGAAGGAAGATATAGCCAAGTTTGTAGCATATTACTTGACTCAATGTTTGAGCATCAAAATCACATTTGCATTCTTCAAAAGATGCCTCTGGCGGAACGAAAATGGGAATGAGTCACAAGGACTGATATTGGTTTGATTTGGTTGGAATGAAAGATTTTTACCAAACCAAATTAATTTATTCGGTTTATAAAATTCTTAAACTATCATTATAGTCAAATTGTCGGCTTGGTCGTCTTCGATTTGTTAGTTTCAAGCTAAAAATATTTTTTAGAAATTGATATTATTTTATTATAAATTTGTAGAAAAATATTGATAAAATATTAGTGATAAAAAAATTTCGATAATAATTTAATATACAATATAAAATTTGTCTATTTTATTTATTAGCACATTCAAATTTATATTTTTTTTTTCAAGAATTAGATTTATTTATTTATTTTTAGTTAATTTTTATGAAATCACAGTTAACTGATAAAATTTTTAAATTGAAGAAGAAATTCAATAAGAATGTAGACAAGGATCGCTCTTTGTTCAATGAGCATCAACAAAAATTGCTTGAATTTTCAAAAATTATATGGGATATTGTTGAAAATGATCATGTTGTTGTGTTATTGGAAGTGATTATATTGCTGCTGCTGATGAAAATTATTATAATAAAGTCACATTTGAATTGTTTTGCATGAAATGGCGGTCTGAGATGGTTCAAACTGACTACTATGCTAAAGAATTTGATTCAGCTGTGATGAATCACATAGGATGGAAGCTAAACCGATGAAATTGATTAAATTAAATCAAATTGATCAAATCAAATCGAAATCGATAATTTTTATAATTATTTGGTTTAATTTTAGTTTGAAAAATAAAGTAAGGCGAAAATTTTATTTAGTTCTCGATTTCAAATCAAATCAAACCAAATTAAAATATTAAAATTATATATATTTTGTTTTTTATTATTATTACAATTAAATGTATTTGATTTTATTTTATCATAGTAAAAGTTATACCTTAATAAATAACCCTACTCTGTATTTTATTGCCTCATCATCTATCTATATATTGAAAGTATAGCTGTTCTACTCCTTCCTAAGCAAGAAGACAGGTCTTTTTATTTTTTTTTATTCTTATATATCTTAATTTACTTTTTATTTTATAAACTGAATATATTGTATATGCTTTTCTATTTTATGGACATATATATTGATTTCATAATATGATGAACAAATTGCTTTGTCATGCTTACTTTATATATATATATATATATATATATATATATATATATATATATATATATATATCTGCAAGAAGTAAGCTGCCCACTGCTCATCCATTTGCTTTATAATTTTGGGAATAAAGGTTTAAAATCATCATGTACTTGTAATTAACCTTAATATATAGATATATAAAATAAAAAGGATATAATAGTAAATTACATTTTAAGTTATCATTTCCTTTTTTTCTCTCTCAACCAACAAAAAATGAAATATTTAAAATCTTTTCTTGTCCTTTAAAAACTTCCAAACACAAAATATTATTTAATTTTTCTTATATTTTCTTTTCCTATCCTTTGAGATAAGTGTTAAATTTTTCATTTTCGTCCTTTTGAATTCCCAAAAAGATTGTATGTTGCTTTGAATTTGGATAACCTAGTCATTTTAAGTGGGAGTGTCCTAAATTAGTATGAGTGGAAGCAAACTGATCAAATCAATCAAATAAAAATAAATCGTTTAAATTAAATTAATTTCGATGATTTTATAATTATTTAGCTTCATTTCAATTTGAAAAATATAATAAATTAAAAAATAAATTTGATTTGTGGTTTAATTTTTTTTTTTATTTTGAATTATATATATATATATCGATTTTTACTATTATTATAATTAAATATATTTAGTTTTATTTTATACACATTCACATATTTTTTTTAATCTAATATTAATTTAAAATTTTTAAAAAAATTATTTATGAAAATTAACTAAAGATAAATAAAAAAAATAATATAATTTTTGAGAAAAAAGATAAGTTTTGAGTGTGTTAATTAATGAGATAAACAAGTTTTGTTATATATTAAACTATTTTCTAGATTTTTTTTTTTTTTATCATCGACACTTTATCAATATTTTTTTTTAAATTTATAATAAAATAATGACGGTTTATAAAAATATTTTTGATTTGAAATCTACAAACCAAAAGCAATCAAACTAATAATTTGACTATAATAATAATTTGATTTAGTTTGAAAATTTTTTAAATTGAAAGGATTGGTTTATAAAGACTTTCAAACTAATCAAATCAAATCAATGTTATCCCTTTAAATTAGGGCAAACTAGTGGATTTGCGCGAAATTTAATAACTCTATTATAGATATATAAATTATCTCATCATAATTTTAATAAGAGTCAAATCTAAATAAAATATAATAAATATTTAAATACATAATATTTAAGGTTAATTTATTAATTTTTTATAATCATTTTTTAATGATAAACTATTTAACATAATATTTAGACTATCATATTAATTAATAATATAAAATTCAGTCAGTAAACCATTAAATTCAGTCATTTTTCTCCCTTCAAGTAGTCTAGTTAAAACAAAACTTTCAACTTCTTTATTAAGGGTAAAACTATGGTAGTTCGGTATACTATTAATTCAACACCCATACATAATTATTAAATACCCACTCATTTTAATACTTAAAAATTGATTGTTAGTTTAAATAATAAATGAAAAACCAATGACCTATCAAACAGGTAACGTTCTTTAATTTAATTTAATCTGGAAACAAATTCTTTCTTTCTTAAAATAATTGTTAAAAAACTAAGATAATTATTAAAAAAAATATTATTGGTAAAAATAAGATATATCTTTTATTCCATTAATTTTGAAAAGAAAGCAAAGTGAAATTTTACGTATTAATGTAACACCTCAGTTTAGGTTAAACCTAACCCTTATAGAGACTTTCAGGTGGGAGATTTTTACTTTCTTTTTAATGTGTTGTTAATATGTATTTATGCATGAAATTGATGATTATGCATATTATTTGAATTAGTTTTAGGCATAGAAGTAGTCCAGATGCTGCTAGGACTTAATCGAGAAATTTTGAATTTTTAGTGAACTGGGGGTAAAATGGTCATTTTTCGCCCGTCGGATTTTAATGGATTTTATATCATATTTGGAAGTAGAAAAGAATTTAAAGAATCGAAAATGGCCTTATTTAATTTATTTGAGATTTAGATAAAGAAATAATCACGGTTGAAAATTTTTTATCGGCACGTTACTCGATTTCGATGTTTCAGTTGCACTAAGGGTATTTTGGTCATTTCCCTTTATATTAAGGAGTTATTGAGTGTGTGCAACCTTATGGTATTAGTTTAGACTTGATTAAATCTAACCGTTGGATCAAATGATGAAAAATTGGATGGTTAGATGAGTAGGTTGCAAAGTTACTATTCTAAACTCAAAGTATGAGATTATTGCTTTTGGTTTTGGATTTGGTGTGTCAAAGGTATGTGTTGCCTATCTTAGTTGACTTTGGTCACATATGCATCACCCATACCCTAGGACCATCGCGACTCCCGGATTGGGTCGTGACAAAGATTGTATCAGAGCTAAAGGTTTATTTAACCTATAGTGTTTGCATATTAATAGTAATAGAAGTACCATGGAATTATGATGTTCTTATATCGTAAAAAATGACAAGTCTTCTTCTTTGTTTAAAAATTCTGCGTATCTACGAACTAAATATTCCTTTATATGTTGAATTGTACAGAGTTTTGAGATGTCTGAGAGACGGGGTAGACGTGCTAGATCTATAGATAGAGGGGAGCACCATGATTCCAGTGAGGAGGCAGATGTTGCTTCTAATGCTTCAGCTGCTTGGGGATCGCAGTCTGAGCCATCCAAGTCCCGGAGGCGTACTGAGTCTAGTTCTTTGGGAGAGGCACCCTGGAGGCAGGAAATTCAGGATATGAGATAGGAGATCCTGCAGACTATCAGAGATCATTTGGTTGCTCAGCCTGCAGTGGTTCAGCCACCACCCCCTCCAGTTCAGCGAGTAGTGCAGCCAGTTGTACCACCAGTACCTCAGGGACAGTCTGCAATGATTCAGGGGGATATAGTTCGGAGAGTGATTCCTGAGGGTGGAGTATCAGTGGGGGAGTTCATGAAACTCAGGTTGCCTTCATTTGCGGGGGAGTATGGTACGGACCCCAGTGAGTTTATTGATAAGGTGGACAGGACAGTACGAACATTGCCATGTTCTGAGACGAGGACCATAGAGCTGGTTGGGTTGTTATTGGAGATGGATGCAGCTACTTGGTTTACTGACCATATTGATGCTAATATTCATAGTGATCATCCGATGTCCTAGGCTGAGTTTAAACAGAGGATGCTTGATGAGTTCCTTACAGAAGGATTGAGTGAGAGTAACCTGGTAAAGTTTGAGCAATTGAGACAGGGGAGCATGTTAGTTGTGGAGTATGCCAGAGAGTTCCGCTGGCTCAGTAAGTATGCTAGGAAGATTGCTCCGACCGAGGATGATTTGATTAGATGGTTTCGGAGAGGGTTGCATGCTACTCTTCACAACATCTTATTGGCTATGGAATTCACTTCTTTGAGCAAGACTATAGACAAAGCAGTTCAGATGGAAGCCAAATACAAAGAAGAGAGATCAGAGAGGGAGCATAGGAAGAAAGGCAGAGGGGGTGAGTATAGGAGACCCGGGGAGGGGTCATCTCAGTCTTTTTCAGCTAGACCTCCTCCTAGGCCAGTCCAGTCAGTGCCAACTTCCGGTGTGAGGCAGGATGTTAGTAGGAGCATGGGTATGAGGCCACCTGTTTATGGTATTGTCAGAGTTCCTTTTAGATCACCCCAGATGTCAGCATCAGTGCCTATTTGTAGCTTTTGTGGGAAAAGCCATTCAGGGGTTTGTCGTCTCAGGACTGGGGCATGTCACAGATGTGGGCAGGTTGGACATTTCTATAAGGATTGCCTTTTGTGCAGAGGTACTCAGCCTTCTGAGGCCGGATCTTCTCAGCCTTCAGTCCAAATGGGTAGAGGGAGTGCTGGTAGAGGTAGACCAGCTGCACAGAGTCCGACTGTGGGGCAGTCAGCTGCTAGTAGAGGTCAGGAGAGAGTCTTTGTAGTGACCCAGCAGTAGGCATATAGATCTCATGATACTGTTGTAGGTATGATTTCTGTTCATGGTTTTGAGGCTTTTGTGTTATTTGATTCTGGTGCCACCCATTCCTTTGTATCTCCCGCCTTTGCTTTGAAATTGGGGTTGGATAGGAAATCTTTATCTGTGCCTTTAGAGATAGCCACACCCATGGGAGATAATATTGTTATGGGTCATAAGTATAATGTTTCTGATGTGAGTTTGTGGTAGATCTTTGCCTGCTGAGTTGATTGAGCTGCCTGTGTTACAATTTGATATTATTCTGGGTATGGATTGGTTATCTGATCACAAAGCTATCATTGATTGTGTATTGAAGAGGATTAAATTTAAACCAGTTGGGCAGGAAAAGTTTATCCTTCAGGGGAAAGCCAATAGTTATATATCTGGGCTAGTGTCTGCTTGTACTGCACG
>CANXYC010177283.1:0-29414 GCA_948193065.1 Aleurites moluccanus
CTCAAAATTTGCCAATTAAGTCCTAGCAACCTTTAAACCATTTCTATGCCTAGAACTAATTCAAATAACATGCATAAATACCAATTTCATGCATAAATATATATAAACATAACAATATAAAGAAATTAAAAATCTCCCCCCGAAAATCTCTATGTGGATTTGGTTCAAGCTAAGCTGAGGTATTACATTATAGCTACTGTTATGGTGTGAATTTAAATTTTTAGTATCATGTATTTAATTTGTGGATGGGGAAACTAGCTACAATTGACTCAATTTTAAAAGAAAAAGAAATTCAAAAGTAGTTGTCTTTAGAAGTGAACATGTCCCTAATTCTAATTTTGATGCTCATGTTAATGGAGAATCCTATAAAATCTCATAGAATTGAAATTAAAGAATTTGACTTCAGGATTAAGAACACAAATTAATAATAAAAAAATTTTACAATTGGCCCTCCCAAATAATAAAGACCGGCACAAATGATATAAATGAACAATCAAATCCAATAAATTTATTTTACATCGGTTAGGTATTTTGAGTTTCAAGTCATTTTAAAATTAGTTATTTATTGATATATTTTTTATTTTTTAAATATGTGAGAAAAATACGATTACAAGTATAAAATATCTTAATAGATTATATAAAGATAATTCTGACTTTTAATTTAAAAAGACATGAATTTAACTTTTGAGTTAACTAATTCCTTGCAAAAACTTTGCTAAATTTTGACAATAAAAAATTTACAAAAAATTAGACTTTATTGTTGTGAAAATTATAACAATTACAAGAAAAAATTAAAAAGATTATTATTTGTAAGTACATAAAAGTGAGACACCTAGCCTTGAAAATTATAACAAAATGCATGCAAGAAAAAGATAGCCTTTGAGAAACTTATTGCTTATTAGAGGAATTGTTAATTGTTTTGAGAGCAACTGATTGTTTGTAAGAGAAAATATTGATTGCTTTGAGAGGGCTTGATTATTTATAAGAGAAATATAGTCTATATATTGAGATTTTACTCATTAGGAAGCTTCGATGGATTTGCTTGTAGAGAGGCTTTTGATTTGTTAAGTTGATTGGATGAGTTTTTTTGAGTGTTGGTTAAGTGTTTGGATGGAGAATATCGATTAATTGCTCACTGAAAGACTTTGATTAATTTGCTTGTATGGAGGCTTTTGATTTTTGAGTTGATTGTACGAGTTGTTCTAGTTCATTGAGTGGAATTCTTCTCTTTTTATAGACTCTTGGTGAATTTGGCACTAGAAACCACTGACTCCTCTTACTCCATCTCTTTCACATGACTCTTCAAATGTGCATGTCTTCTGTTACTGGTGAACATGGCGGAGCTTCTTCTTATGGAAAATACTGCTAAGCTTCTGATGAGATTGTAGTATCACTTTAAATGTGGGCTAGCTCATTAAATGTATTAATTAATTAATTAAATTAAATAATAAATAATAAATTAATTGTTTAGACCAAACTACTCTCTTATGGACTTTAACATAATTAGACTTTTAAAATTACTTACAGGCCCACTCATTTTTTTTATATAAATAATTGCCTTCTGCGCAAATGATGGTAGGGAAGTCAATAATGTATGTGCTATAAGAATTTAATTATAGAGTAACTTTCAACATTTTACGATATATTCTCTTCATTTTTTTTTTATTTATCATTTAAAATTTTATATATATATTAAAATAATTATTAATTATATTTAAAATAATTTATTTAATTTTATATCTTTAATCTTATCTTAAATTAAATTATTATATTTTAATTAAATATTATAAAAAAAAAAAAAAAGATAAATATTAATTTAAAAATAAAAATAAATAAATATTTAAAATAACAGATAAAAAAAAATTCATAATAAGAACCAAAATTACTTTTACTAAAGCTAACAAAACTTGGTGGACTGTTGAAAAAAAGAGACGCGGGAAAAAAATATTATTATTAATAAAATTTGGTTTTGAGACGATTGAATTGTTAATAAAAAATTTTATTTTAAAGATTTTTAATTTAATTTAGTACAGTATTAAATTGAAGATTTTTATAAATTTATAAATTTATTAGGTTTCTTAAAAGTATAAAAAATTGTGTGGATGAAGTTTGAAATTAAGGAATTTTTTAATTGTTAAAATTTATTTTATTTTTCTTTTAAATATATATTTTTATAATTAATTAAAATTAAATATTAATTTAAATATGAATCTCACCTTACTGGTGAAATTCCATGTCAGAAAAATATTTTTTAATTGATATTTTATGTTAAATCTTAAAAAAAAAAAGAGTTTGTAATAACTTAATGTTATTTTATTTTTTAAAATTTCATTTGAAAATTTAATATGCTTATTTAGTTCTTGTAATTATATTTTGAATATTTTAAAAAATTCACCAAAATAAATAATTTAATATGGATACTTATGCTAAACAAAATTGAATTTAAAAATTAAAATTTGATACATAGGAAAAGAAAAAACCCCGAACATCCACAAACCTGCTCCGAAAAAAGATTATACGGATACGAGATTACCAAAAACCCGACCCGTTTTGCATCCCTAACAAAAACCCCCCATTCCATTTTCTACCAGTTACTGTTGGTTTAAGAGAACGAAAAAATGGGATTTGGAGGTCTAAGAGGAATAATTCGACCGCTAGCAAGAACCCTAATATGTCGAATCTCCACTTCTTCAACGGCATCGTTTTTGTCTCCTTCTTCCGGAAACTCTTTTCAAGGTCAAATTCCATGGATCCCGATATCAAGGCATTTCAGCATCTTCTCTGAATCGAACAATTTCAATAGCTTAACTGACACCCGCTTTCCCAAGCGAAGACCCATTGATAAGCCTCGTAGAAAGAGGTCCACTTTGAGACCTCCAGGTACCGGTTTATTTTGATTTGAATTTTTTTTTAAGTTAAATTATGGTTTGGAAGTAATTTAGTGGAGGCTTGTTTCTTTGGATTTTGGGCTAATTTGATTGGGAAATGCAGGGCCGTATGCTTGGGTTAAGCATGTACCAGGACAACCTATTCAATCCAGTAACCCTAATGAAGGGAGTGTCAAGAGAAGGAACCAGAAAAAGCGGATAAAGCTACATCGTGCCTTTATAAAGGTTTGTGTTTCTTCAATCATATACGCTTAATTGGCTTTTTTTTTTTTTTTCTTTCAATGAAGTTTTGTTTGCACGTAACAAAATGTGATAGTTTGCAGGGTTCATATTGTTGTGGTTTGATGAACTGAATTCCATGTGGAATTTGGTTTTAGAAGAAATTTAACCAGAGAATATTAAGAAATTCGATTAATGGGAATGTGGCATTGATTACTTTGTGTTGAACTGTGTAATCAAAGCTTAATTATACATTGAGTTAATTGAACCCATAATTGGGTAAAGAAGCTAGGTTTATTTTTACAAGGGGAGGGGAAAAACTTAAATTTAATTCAGTTTTTGTAGACATAGGAATCAATCATGTGGCTGCGTCTACCATTTTTTGAAGTTCACTGTTGAGACTGCTCATTGGATGAAAAAGTTTTAGCCAAGTTGATTCTCTTTTGTAATCCTGTCTTATTAATTTATCTCAATATTTTCAATGACATCAACTCTAGGTGTTGAGAAGTTAATCTCTGATATATATGATGTTCTAACAAAGACAGTGTCCTGTTAATGATGTTATTCTAATATTCTTTCTTGTAGGCTTCTTTTTTTTCCTTTTTATTTTTGGGATGAATGAATATGCGCGCACACACCTATACATGCATGCATATCTTCTACTATTAAAATTAAGGCTGAATAAACTATATATTTCTTTCACATTCTTGCTTTATGTTGAGCCTTTTCTCTGGTTGGAAAAGGGTATATTTCTTTTTATCTTTATTTTTTATGAAGGCATAATGTAAACTTAAGAAAAATTTTCCAGTTACTTTGATTTTCTTTCGTTTTTATTCTTTATACTCATGTATACACTCATATGAAGACAATTCAGGGCCGTAGCTTATATCCCTACAAATCTTTAATAGCAGTTTATGCATCTTGAAAATGATAGACAAATTGCTCAACTTTTTAAATACTGATGGTCAGGATGGGACAATCTTAGGCTATCTTTAGTAATGGTGACCATAATATTATTAAGTTAAGCTTGCTAATGGTTGATTCTATCATGAAGAAGTAATAATAGACTGAATAGATTAAGCTTTATCAAGGATGTCTTCAAATATTGGTCTACATTGATCAATGTGCATGCCAAAAGGGAGAAGGCTGTAGAAAATTGCTTTAATCTATGGTTGCATGAGAGATAGGGGGTTGTCCTTGAAATGAAGTTATCTTTCTATATACTAAGCAAAATGACTTTTTATTAAGTCCTTCCGCATTTTCTACACTATTGTAGTCCTGTCCTTTTTAAGACTCGTACTCCCACACTGAAGAATAAGAGATTTGTTGTTCCTTGTTTTTCTTTGCCTTCAGCCTTGAAAGTATTTCTGTTTTTGATTCTGCAAATATTTGAACTATATAGGTGGGCTTTTAATTGATCTTCAAGATGAGTTATTTCTATGGAACATGAATTAAAGTGGGTAAATACTGTTTAGCATTGTTTGCAGATGACGTACTCAACTCATCTCAATTTCATCTTAATACCATAATTAATTGGTGTTAGCTATATCGATTTTTTGTTTCCACTTCAAAGGTTTTTCGGTGATATCTTTTAATAATTGTGATGCATCTAAATCATATTGTATTTCTTTCAAGTTAATTTAGGTTTACCTCTTCCTTTCTTCCTCTCATTTATCATAATGTATTCAATCTTCTTAATCGGCGCCTTCCTAAGTTTGCTTCATATGTCCAAATTATCTTAATATTTATTCTTTCATTTTATCTTACATCGATACGACTCTCACTTTATTTCTAATACTTTCATTATACATCTTATCCATTTCAATATGATCATACATCGATCTTAGCATTCTCTCTTCAATCACATGCATATTCGATACATGTTATCTTTTTATTGTTCAACACTCACTTCCATATAACATAATTGGTCAAATAACTGTACGGTATAATTTTCCTTTCAATTTATTGAGAATCTTGTAATTACATAGGCTCTTATAGCAATTCTCTATTTCAACTATCCAACTTTTATCTTATAGCTGACATCATTTTCACAATCTCCATCTTGTTGGGATATTGAGTATATATATTTAAAATAAGTGCTTTGGGATAATGCCATTCTATTCAAGCTAATGCCCTTATTATCCTCACTTCGATTTTTATTAAACTTGTAATGCATGTATTTCGTCTTGATTCTACCTAACCTAAAATCCTTGAATCTCATCAACAACTTTAACTTTTTATTAACTCCTTCTCGTATCTCATCGATCAGTACAATATCGTCTCAAACGTTGTGTACAAATGGCATAATGACAAAAAATTCCTGAACGCTAAAATTTAGAACTCTAAAATTTATCAATTTAGTACTTGTATCAATTTTCTCATGGATTGAGGAATCAGTCAAATTTGATTATATTGAGTTGCCCTGTAAAAAGTTATATGAACATCTAATTAGAATAAAAGAACAACTAAACTTAGAGCGTGTTTTAATAAAGCTACATGAATGTCTGGTTAGAGTCAAAACGTCATCAAATGATTTGTTTAATGTTGAGTTATCAATCACCTTGTATAAGAAGTTATATTGATGTTTTTTATGCTGTTCAACAATTTCAATCTGAAGGGTTGCTAAATTTGTGATAAATTGATACAGATAAAGTTCATAAACTAAATTGATAAGTTCTAAAGTTTCTGATGTAATTGAAGAAAGTATTAAAGTTCATGATTTATTTTTCATTAAGCCTTTATTCCTTCCAATCACAGATTTGACTTTTGGAAATACATTTTTAAAAGAGGAGGGAAGACTTTGTATGAAGCTTGTCCTTTGTTTATGAACTGAGTTCTATTTTTTTCAATTATTTAGGAATGCATGCATGAGTCCAACAAAACCTATTAGTCCAATGGGTTCACTACAGTAGGAAACAAATGATTGGTGAATATATGTAGTGTCATATGATCTGGCTTAGTATTTTCATCAATAAGTTGGAAGTTTGAAGGTTGCTAAGTGAGGTTGGAGGGGATGGTGTTCATGGGAAAGGGATTGTGTAGCTTATTTAAGATTCTGACCTACCAAAAAGGAAGGATTTGGCTTTAACAACGAGTTCTATGTTTTAGAATGAGAAGATTCTGGAAGTCTAACTGATATCAGAACCTTTGTTTTAATATAACCTTTGTTTTGTTGATTTGGCTGTTTTCAAAACTGATGATTTATTTTTCTTAAGCTTTATTAAACATAATATTAATTACTGGTTCTAGTGACATGTTAATTAGAATAAGAAATCCTTTCAAAGTTTATCATTTCCCCTCTTTCTGTCTCATTTTCCTGTGGACTTTCTGAATGGGAAGCTGATCTCTTGGTTTTGAATTCCACCAGGCAGAGGCAAAGAAGCGGAAAGCTCAGATGCAGGAGGCCAAAAGGAAGAAAATTATCAAGAGAGTAGAGTGTAAGATGGCTGCAGTGGCAAGAGATAGAGAATGGGCACAAAGACTGGCAGAGCTGCAGCAGCTGGAGAATGAGAAGAAAAAATCCACGTCTTAGTTAGTTATTTCTTTTGCGACACCTCATATGCAATTGCCATTGCTACTTTTTCCCATTTTCATTTGAATACTAAGCCTAGCTTGGCAAAGGTTTGAATTTTGTTTTTTATTTTTCTAGAGCAGAAACTTTTTAAAGAAAAGAGTTTGCATCTTAATGTTTGTAATTGCAATAATGTTTGTGATTTCTTTGCCTAACCCTCTGAAGAGTTTTATTTATGAAATTAATGCTGCTAACTAAGATCTCCAACAGCCATGTGAACTGAAGCAGCGGCATCTAAGTCTTGGTTGTTTGTTATTCTAATTAGTGTTGGCCTTTTTTTTTTTTCGAGTTCCGCAGCCTTATAAATTGTTGGCTATTTTCAAAGGACTTATGTTTTATTTCTGAAAATACTCTAATAGTTTACTTCGCATTTGCAGTCCTGCTTTCATATAATGAACATTAAGGATGCTTACTTTTTGTATAATCTCTGCTTTTCTTTTAATGAAGTGGTTAAACCTCATTGTCTTTGATTGTAATAGTTTCTTATGATTCATTAATATAATACAAATATTTCATTATTTATCTTATAAAAATAAAAGAAGTGGAATTTCAATAAAATATTAGGCAGGGCAAATTCCCTAATTGACATTCTTAGAAAAGGGTCATAATATAGAGATAAGTACATATAATTTATCAATAAATTATATAAGGAGTCCAAGTTATTATATGGGAAGAGGAGCAATGTAATAACCTTGTATTAGGAAGAAGGAACTGAGATGCCATTTCATCAAAGTTGGAGGTTAAAATAATTAATTTATCAAAACACAATAAATCTTTGAACCTTACAATACAAGATACTTAGTTAGGAACCTACAAGTACCAAAGTAGAAGTGTATATAGCAAAATATCAAATTATCCATAATAATCGGTTACTAACCAAGAGTTTTCCGTTTAAGTATGATTCAGCTGAATGCTGGACATGAAAAGAGTTATTAATAAAATAATAATTAATTTGATTTAATAATAATTAGTGTATTAAGAAAAAAATTAATAATAATATGAAAAAATAAAAAAAAATCCAAATTATAACTTAGAATATTTTTTTCAAATTATAATTTGAAATAATAATTTAGATTTTTTTTTATTAATTTAAGAATAGAAAAAGGGTCAGTGTTTTGGGCATAAAATGTGTTATTAATAAAAAATAATTATTTTAATTTAATAATATTTAGTGTATGAAGAAATAATTAATAATATATATATATAAAAAAAAATTGTCCCCAAATTGCAATTTGGATTTTTTTTTCAAATTGTAATTTAAATCAACAATTTGAAATGTTATTTATTAATTTAAAAGTAGGAATAATATAAAAAATAAAAAAAATATATTTTTTAGCAAATTTAAAAATTAGTAATAATACGAAAAAATGTAAATAAAAATTTAAATCCTAAATTATAATTTGAAATATATATTTTTTTCCAAATTAGAATATGAAACTAAAAGTTGGAATATTTTGTATTAATTAAAAAAGTAAAAATAATATAAAAGAAATAAAAATTATTTTCTAAAAATTAAAAATTAAAAATTAATCAATTTATAAAATATCAGTCATTTTTATAAAATATTCTTATTTTTTATAAAATATTAAAATTTTTAATATTTTATTTTATAAATCATCCGTTTTATAAAAAATATTGTTTATAGCAAAAACTTATAGACAACTCATAATTACTAGTTGCAAATTTTTTCCAGCCTTTTCTGCTCAAGCAATTAACTTAGAATTTGTTTCCCTCCAAAGTAAATATTAAGTTATGTATTGAGAGGAAATCAATATAAATAAATGAATATATAATAAAATAATAATTAATTTTTATTCAGTAATAATTATTTTATGAAGAAAAATTAATTATAGTAAAAATGAAAAAACATTTTTCTTCAAAATTGTAAATAATAAGTTGGAATAATTTTATGAAGAAAAAAATTAGTAATATTATAAAAAATTGAAAAAAATATTTTTCCTCAAATTATAAATAATAATTCAGAATATGTTTTATGAAAAAAAAAATAATAATATAAAAAATGAAAAATATATTTTTTCTTCAAGTTATAAATAATAATTTGTACTATTTTACATGAGATTATTGAAAAAATTAAACTAATTTTTTTTATTTTAGATGATTATAGATAATTTTTTTTTTAATTTAACCAATTTAGTAATAATTATTATATGAAGGAAAAAAATTAGTAATAATATGAAAATATTAATTTTTTTTTCAAATTATAAGTTGAAATAATTTTGAACAAATTATAATTTGAAACAATAATGGAAAATATTTTTTTTTAATTTAAAAAGTAGTAATAATATAATAAAAACAAAAAAAAAATTTTCAGGAAATTTAAAAATTAGTAATAATAAGAATAAAAAAATTAAACCCAAAATTATAATTTGAAATATTTTTTCCCAAATTATAATGTGAAATAAAAATTTGGAATATTTTTATTAATTAAAAAGTAGTAATAATATAAAAGGAATAAAAAAAATTTAAGGAAATTAAAAATATTAAATTAATCAATTTATAAAATATAAGTAATTTTTACCGAATTTGACATTTTTTTTTATAAAATATTAGAATTTGTATTGTAATATTTTATAAATCATAAAATTTATAAAATAAAAGTCATTTTTATAATATTTTATATTTTTTTACAAAATATTGGAATTTATAATGTATTATTTTGTAAATCGTACAATTTATAAAATATAATTCATTTTTACAAAATTTTATACTTTTTTATAAATTATTGGGGTTTATAATGTAATATTTTGTAAATCGTACAATTTACAAAATATAAGTCATTTTTATAAAATTTTGCACATTTTTATAAAATATTGGATTTTGTAATATAATATTTTGTAAATCGTATAATTTATAAAATATAAGTCATTTTTACAAAATTTTGCAACTTTTCACAAAATATTGGATTTTGTAGTGTAATATTTTATAAATCGTACAATTTATAAAATATAAGTCATTTTTACAAAATTTTACACTTTTTTACAAAATATTGAGTTTTATAGTGTAATATTTTGTAAATTGTACGATTTACAAAATATAAGTCATTTTTACAAAATTTTACACTTTTTTATAAAATATTGGGATTTGTAGTGTAAAATTTTATAAATTGTACGATTTACAAAATATAAGCCACTTTTACAAAATTTTGCACTTTTTTACAATATTTGGATTTGCAGTGTAAAATTTTGTAAATTATACGATTTACAAAATATAAGTCACTATTACAAATTTTTGCACTTTTTTACAAAATATTGAAATTTGTAGTGTAAAATTTTATAAATTGTACTATTTATAAAATATAAACTATTTTTATAAAATTTTACACTTTTTTACAAAATATTAAAATTTGTAGTATAAAATTTTATAAATTGTACGATTTACAAAATATAAGTCATTTTTATAAAATTTTGCACTTTTTTTATAAAATATTAGGATTTATAGTGTAAAATTTTGTAAATTGTACGTTTTACAAAATATAAGTTATTTTTATAAAATTTTACACTTTTTTATAAAATATTGGGGTTTGTAGTGTAAAATTTTATAAATTGTACATTTTACAAAATTTATCACTTTTTTTACAAGATATTGAGATTTATAGTGTAAAATTTTATAAACGAAAGACTTTACAAAAATATCATATATTTTTACAAATTTTTTCACTTTTTTTTTTTTTTTGTAAAATATTAGGTTTTGTAATATATTTTTTTATTAATGTAAAGATTTATAAAATATTACTAAATTTTACAAATTTTTTTAATTTTTTTTGCAAAATATTGGGTTTTATAGTATATTATTTTGTGAATGAAATGATTTATAAAATATTACTAATTTTTACAAAAATTTTCATTTTTTTTGCAAAATATTATGTTTTGTTGTATATTATTTTATTAATGAAAGGATTTATAAAATATTATCAATTTTTACAAAAATTTTTATTTTTTGCATAAATATTGGAGTATGTAGTGTATTATTTTGTAAATGAATCACTTTATAAAATGTCACTAATTTTTGCAAAAATTTTCACTTATTTATAAAATATTAGGGATTTTAGTGTATTATTTTATAAATAACTTCATTTACAAAATATCACTCATTTTTATTATTTTTTTTATTTTTTTACAATATATTGGGATTTGTAGTTTATTATTTTATAAATTGATGAATTTAAAAAATATCAGCAATTTGTTTAAAAATTTTACACTTTTTTACAAAATACTTTTTTTAGTATATTATTTTATAAATTAATTAATTTATAAAATATTAATTGTTTTGTAGGTTAAAAAAAAGAGGAGTTAAGTAGCAGAGATAATCACCTGGTGACCTCGTAATTTTAAGATAAACAAAAATTGAATTTTCAGAAACAATCACCAAGTGAACAGGTATTTTCAAAAATCACTTGGTAAATTGTGTACAGTACTTTAAATTTCAAAAGTCGCTTATATTTCCTCTCTCCTCAAAATATAACTATTTTTTACAAAATTTTCACTTATTTATATTTACAAAATATTAAAATTTGTAGGGTATTATTTTATAAATAAAGACATTTACAAAATATCACTTTTTAAAAAAAATTCCACTTATTTTCCATTATTGTAGAGGAGGTCAATTAATTAATATAGTTAAGCATCAAATTAATTAGGTTACAAGTTCATATTAGCTAAATAGAGAATGAAAAAAAATTATATATATATATATAATGTTGATTTATATTTTAATACAAGATTTTATTGTAGTTAGGTATTTTAAAGCATTTCAAAATTTATAACAAATTAAATTTTAATCCAATATTTTATATTTAACAATTATTAATTATATGATTTAATTATTTTTAACTTATTGTATTCTTATTTATTTACATATTTATTTGTATGATAAAATTAATCTTATTAATTCAAAAATAATGTCATAATTTTTTTCAAATTTTAATTGTTGTGTTACTTTTACTATGAGATTGATATCAAATATCTCTTAAATATTAGATAATAATCATGAGATGATTTTTGTTGTGAAATTTAATTACTAATTAATTTAATGAAAAGTATTGCTATTACATCTAAAATGAGTTTAGATAATTGGAGTAAAGAATCATATGTATACCATAGCTATATGTAGCAACAATTATATATGCACATCTAGAACATTTCACCTAATACATTGAAAATTCAAATCAGTTGGGGCACTCGTAGACACGGTAACTTATATTTTATGCTCATCAATTATATTAATCAGACCTTAGAATGCTAAACAAAGATTCAATTCAGAATATAGTACATTTGTCAGTGATTTTCCTAAATATTATGAACACATTTCCAAAAATCATATGATAAGACCAAAATTCATCACTTCAATCTCCTAACCAAAGTATAATATAAATACAGCAAAATCATAATATTTGGATGAGATTCTCGCTTCAATCTCCTAACAAAAAAATAGCCATTCATGAAGCTCCATCTCTCACGATAAAGCACTTTAGTCATTATCCATCTCCAATGTTCTCATCTTCTTGAAAGGATAAACCTGAAACTAGGAAAACAAGTG
The DNA here is from genome assembly GCA_948193065.1 of Aleurites moluccanus. Taxonomy (NCBI): domain Eukaryota; kingdom Viridiplantae; phylum Streptophyta; class Magnoliopsida; order Malpighiales; family Euphorbiaceae; genus Aleurites; species Aleurites moluccanus. The sequence goes on from CANXYC010177283.1 coordinate 12,235, forward strand.
TCACGCCTGAATTTACATCAACAAGAAAACAATGATCAAAGAATATTTCAAAGAAAAAAAAAAAAAAAAAATCAGATTTAAGCTAGTTAATTATCATAAATAATAATTAAATTTAAAATTTTATCATTTTTCATTGCTAACAATAAACATAAACCATAAATAATAAAGTTAAAAAATTGAAGCCATGTTATAAAGCTTAAAATCTAATGAAAACTTTTATGGTCATAGCTTTTACTCTTTCCTTATTTTTGAATTCCAAATCCTAGTTAATTGAGATTTAAGAACTTCGATTTCCCCATAATGCATCTTCACATATGTAAACCAATAAAAAGCATAACAAAACGAACAACTAGAAGACAATTTCCAAATAAGAACCCTATATATGTAAAAACGGAAAAGAAAAGAGAACTTAAATCTCAGCTGGAATAAATAAATAAGAGCAAATAGTCTTGAATCAATATAAACTCCGATAATAACATTAAACATTGATAACTAATTTTTGACATAGTATTATACCCATTATATGCTCATTATTTCTCATATCTAACAAAATATTACCAATTTATTTATAAAGTTGTGGAAAAAGTGTCCCTAGCTTTATAAGATATTAAGTTTGACCTTTCAGTAAGAAAGTCATTAATCAAAAAATGATTTAATGCTTTTATTTTTTTCTCTGATTATTAGATTAAATTCTGCATGAAAAATATGATATTCCATTCGATGAGGAATGAGCACCTAATAAGGATAAAAATTTATCTTGCCTCGAGTGGATATTCTCTTTATCTCAATAACTGCTTAGCGCCCTTCAATGGTCATGGGTGATGCATGAAATAGAGAAAACCATTATGCTTAACTTCCATCATTAGCCATATATCATGCAACAACTACACAAATACAAGACTTGATAGCATATAACACGCGTTGCTACTATCAAATTAAAAAGCAATGTGAAATTCAAAAATACCAATATTCAAATTGACTGAAAATGATTTTACCAAAATTAGTTACTTAATGGATTAAAATCACTATTCAACAAATCATATTAATTTAAAGAATAATGCGCATTCTTGTTTTCCAATGGCAATTGTCACTTTCAATAACAAGTTGAGAATCCAAATATTTCAATCTAAAAACACAAATCCACATAAAAGCAGGAAAGAATATTAACTAAATAAAAAAAAAAAACCCAGTTTGTGCCTGCTTAGCCTTATAACCAAAGCGGCAGGCCTTGTCAGGGCGGGTGCATGACACGCAGAATAGAAGGACGCTAGCAATACTTCCGACACCTCACCCTCTGCAGGAACCTCATCACATCGGATTGTTTCATCCTCCATAACTCCGATACGTATTTGTAAGCCCCTGATTTCACAAAATCAAAATAATTAGTTCTATATCTGGATCCAAATATGAAAATCTTACAAATTAGAAAATAGGTTACAAAGAGAAAATAAAAACCAATACTCTTTTTAGCTGAATCATAACATAACATTAGACTGAATAAAGAGCCTGGTTCTAATATATAAGATTTTATTTGATTTCTGTAATTGAATAACACGGGATTACTCAACAAATTGATTAGAACATGATACATCTTAGAGATTAGAGAATTGGAGAGGAAAGGCAAAGAAAGAGAAAAGAAAAAGCATACCCATTGTTTGTTCATTGAGCTCCCTTTGCTCTTTGGTTTTGGCTAGGAGGGTAGTTGACTGAGAATATAAGTATTAACTAGGGACGAAGGCAACACCTTGTGCAGTGATCTATAGTCCGGAGGGGAGAGGAACGACAAAATTAGCCTATGGCCCGAGCTGCCGAAGGGAAGAGGGGAGAGGGAGGAAAGGAGAAGGGAAAATAAGAAGAAAAGAACCAGAAAAGAAAAGCAGAAGATGAACAAGAAGGGGGTGGTGCAAGAAAATAATAAATGAGAAAGAGGAGCAGAGAGAAAATATAAAATAGGGTTGCATGGTTTAATAGGTAACCAGTAAAAACTGCTATTTCCACTTAAAAATTCACTATTTTAAACTCAAGTAACATTTACTTGAGTTTTTCTCAAGTAATGGTAGCACACACCTTAAAATAAGGGAAACTGTATAATTTACGCTCACGTGGTAGATCAGAAGGAAATCCGTGTCTCATGAGTTGGAATGACAATTTTGACCGATCCTTGGATATTCGTTCCGATCTGATTTGAACGAGATGAATATTATCTGTCTTGTTTAACAAATAAAATGGGACGGTTTTTTTATCCGTACGAACTTGTACGGAGTTCGAGTAATACTTATTTTACATTCGATTCTATATTTTTTTTTATTTTGTAATATTTAATTTATATATTTTTAATTAATAATTATTTTTTATATAAAATATAAATTATATTATATGGATATTTGAAATATATATATATATATATATTAAAAAATAAAAAATATGTAATTGGATATACTCAATCCGATTCGACCCATTCTGTCACTCAATTGACTAGATTCGAAGTAGGACAAATATTTTTTAAACGGGTTGGATTTGAGTTTTATAAAACTTGACCCATCATTATTTCTATGAGTAATAACTTTCTTTCTTTTACCAATTTCAAAAAAAATCTTCAAATTTACCTAGTTAATTTTAATTTGAAATTTTTAAATTTAAAGGAAGAATTTTATAGTAATTAAAAATTACATTTCCCATGAAATATTATTCAAAATAAGTTAGAATATGATTAGAATGTAAATGAGTCAAATTATTTGTAAGTTATTCGAATTCAATTAATAAAATACTTCATTTAATAGAATTGAGTTTGAATTCGAATAAGAAATTGAATCAAATTCAAGTATTATAATATTAGATTCAAGTGATTTCTAATAGAGTATTAATATTTTATTTTAAATATATTTTATATTATATATAATAATTTACTCATTCAATTTTGAGTTTCTTTGAGTTTTATTTTGATATTAATAAATTAATTGATTTCTTTTTTAATAATAATCGAGTTGAATTTGAGTAATCACTCGAGTCAAGCTCAAACTTTAAAATGAAAATTTAATCGAGTTCGAGCTCAACATTATTTTGATTGACTTAGCTTGAATACACCCCTAAATATCATTGTTTTGCATGAGTTTAATTTTTATTATATTATTATCAAATTTTTATTAGTGAAATTATAACAATTTTATAAATTAATTATTTTTTTAAAAGTACAAAAAATTACTCATACTTGATATTTTTCATGATTTAGTTGTTGTTAATAGCTATTATTATAATACCCTGAAATATTTTTATTATTTATTTATTATATTTATTATATTCAATTATTGTTATTTTTCAAATTATTATTATTATTATTTCTTTAGCAACCAATGGGTTGTGTTTGTAAAGAGAAAGAAAAAAGACTGGAGTGCTAATCACCGTTGTCCAGCCGTTGAAATCGGACACACGCCGCACCATTGTAAAGACAGACCATCAACCAGTCGCCTCGTGGAAGTTCGCTGCCGAAGTAGCCCACACATGCCATCTAATTAGATCTTCAACTGTCGCTTTCTCGTGCTTTTTTCGACCAATTCTGACCTCCTTTTGCGACGAGGTTTGTACCGTTGAATTTCTCTCCTCCTCAACTTTCATTTGGTACCTCATTAGCTAATTTTGAATTAACGTAAATTTTGATAGAAAATCGGCAAAGAACAAGGTTGCTACACTGATTTTCGACGATCTTAGGAGAGTGAGGGACAGTGGCAGAGATTTTCAAACTCTACATGTCGTGACGAGTCTTTTGACAGCACTTTCGTTATCAACCGCACATTTGGGTAATTTTTCGGTAGTTCTCTGACAATCGACCAGTGAGTTTTGGGTAGAGACTTCAATATTAATTTTAATATATATTTGACGACTATAATTGTTTGTTTTTGAATGAATAATTTTCAAATAAATTGTAGAGCATAAATTAAGATTATGGAATATTAATTGAAATATTAATTGTGTAATAAATTATATCAGTTGTCCATTGTGTTTGAGATGTTTGGAGTAATATAATATTTTGGTATGGAGGCCCACATTTTAATTTTATTGTGTCTTTGTTTGTTGTTAGGAGGATTAGGTCTACTCTTGTCACACCCCAAAACCAAAAGTGTGATGGTCTTAGGGCAAGAGTAGGTTTAAAGCCACCATAAACTCGTAGAACCTTAACCTGGATCAACAATCAATAATAATATTCTATAACCATGCAATATACTTCAATAGATAGATAATCCATCAATACAATATCATTTGTTCCTTATCGATCAAAAGACAAAATACTATTATCAATAAGAAATAAGGATTACCAATGAGCTCAATCATATCTCAATTATAATATAATTCAATCTACGAAACTACTATGATTAGTATTCCAAAATAATACAAAACACAAATGATTATCAAGTCAATACATTAGCTTTTTGGAGAGAGAAAAATAATCAAGAAGCTCTGTCTATCCTGTCAATAATTTCCCTAGCACCTGAAATCTACAATAGAAGAAAAGGAATGAGTCGAAAACTCAATAAGTTATGGAGATGCAATAATACTTAGGGTTTTACATTGATTGAGCAAAGAATAAATTGAAATCAATATATATATATAACAATAGTAACAATGGTTTATGAATAATAAGAATACATTTAATGATATATATATTTACGTGCCTACAAAGAAATGGCATCCATCAATGAGACGATAGAACAATCATCAATCCATACCATCCATCCATCGAGATACTATGATCTCATACCATACGTATGCTTGATCAGAACATACGTCCCAGGGCTGATAGGCCTCCTTTAGGTAAAGCCACTGATACAATTTGACCTTATCAGCTAGGTCACTGGTGCACACAGTCCAATAATTTTTTCCTCATTAGGAAGGCGTTCTAAATCATCAATAGCCATACAATCGATACAACGAACAATGGGTAGGTCTAGAGACCTCACCTTATCAATATCATTAACAATATTCAATAAGTTTTCATTAATTTCATATGACATAAATGGTCTTTCAAAGAGAATACATTTCAATGATGGCCTAAGTCCCAATGATATTACAATATCAAAAATAATAACATTCAATATGAAATTTAGTCCAAGAACAATGACTAAACTTCATTCAAGAACTATATTAACAAATGTAGATTTCATAACAAAGAACAATTATCCCATAACTTACCTTAATCCAAAACAAATAAGCTCAACTATCACCACAATCAATAATCCTTAGGTCATTGGATTCATCAAGCCTAAAACAATAAATTTTCAAAAATGGATCAATTAGGATTTCCTTCCCCAAAGCCAAAACACAAAGAATTCTAGGATTCTATACCCTTTAGTACTCAATAAATTGATTTCTAATACCAATTAACCATTAAATGAAGAATTACTATTCAACCTACTATTCACATAAAACTAATAAATCTCACAACTTCTATATCAACCATAATTAATGGCAATAAATGATCTTAATTGACTACTAACAACCTATAACAACTAGTCTAACAATATCATAACCCATAAATAACTATTAAAGTAAGAACTAGGATTTACCTTTAAAATCCTAAAAAGAGATTTCTTGAGAAAGAATGCCATTGAAATGATTTGATGCCTTACAATATGTTTCCCATGAAGAATCCTTGAAGAAAATGGATATTTAAATGATTAAACATCAACAGGGCTAGTTGAACAAATGAAAGAAATGAGGAGAAGAAGAAAATGAAATTTGGTTTCCAGTTCAAAAATCTGAAAAATGACTTCTATTTATAAAGCCTGAAATCTCACGCCTGTGAAGAATGAATTCACGCCCGTGAAGAATAAGCTTCACTCTCGTGAATGATATATTCATGCCTGTGAACAACAAAAGGTCAATTTCTCGTATTTGGACAGAGAGCAAAATAACGGTCGTGATTAGAGTTCATGCCTGTGACACATCAAAGTTCAAATTCACGGCTGTAAGAAGAGTTCACGCCTGTGAAAACAATGGGTTCAATTTCAACAAGGCAATCACTTCTTAAGACCATTCTAATACTCACCAAAACAACTCTAAACAATATCTATAACAAAGAAATAATTCTATAACAATCAATCAATACAAATTGAAATCTTGAGTGTTACATTCTTCCCCCTAAAGAAAACTCATCCTCGAAATTTAAGAATTTACCTTAAGTTTGAAACAAATGGGGATACTTCGCTTGCATGCTCTGCTCACTCTCCCCAGTGCATTCCTCTATGGCTTGTTTCTTCCACAAAACCTTAACTATTAGAATCTCCTTGTTCCAAAGTCTTCTAATCGATCTATCGATAATAGCCGTTGGAACTTTCTCATAAGACGAATCCGGACCAAGATCCAATGATTAAACTTGAAGCACATGCGAAGGGTTAGATATATAAGTATCAAAATATGAAACACTGAATACACACCATCAAGATTGGGCGGTAACGCTAACTGATAAGAAACTCCTCCAACCTTATCCAATATCTCAAATGGCCCAATGTACCTTGGAGATAACTTACCCTTCTTGTTAAATCTTAGGACTCTTTTCATTGGCTAGACCTTTAAGAAAACCATGTCTCCAATAGAAAAGTGAACATCCTTTCTCTTTGGATCGACATAGCTCTTATGGCGACTGAAAGCCGTCTTCAACCTCTCCTTGATGATAGGCACTTTCTCTGCTGTAACCTTAACCAATTCAGGACCTTTAATGCTCTTTTCACCCACTTCATCCCAACACAAAGGAGATCTACACTTTCTACTATATAAAGCCTCATAAGTTGCCATCTGAATGGTCAAATGGTAGTTATTGTTGTAGATGAACTCAGTCAAAGTCAAATACTTATCCCAATTACCTCCAAAGTATAGAATGCACATCCTTAGCATGTCCTTTAGAGTCTGAACAATCCTTTTTTATTGTTCTAAGGATGGAAAGTTGTGCTAAAGTCTAACTAAGTGCCCAAAGAATCTTTAAGTTTCTTCCAAAATCTCGATATAAACTGAGTGCCTCTATCTGATATGATCGAAACTGGAACTCCATGCAATCTCACTATCTTATCAACATATATCTGTGCATATATAGAAGCCGTATAAGTCGTCTTAACTGGCAGAAAGTGAGAAGACTTAGTCAATCTATCAATAATAACCCATATCAAATTATGGCCTCTTGAAGTCTTTGGCAATCCAACATAGTAACTCTCTCCCATTTCCATTCTAGCAATGGCAACTGTTGAAGCAATCTAGAAGGCTTCTGGTGTTCAATCTTCACTTGCTGGCAAGTCAAACATCTTGCCACAAACTCTGCTACATCCTTCTTCATTCCACTCCACCAATACAATCCCTTGATGTCGTGATTCATCTTAGTTGCACTTGGATGCATATTATAAGTAGCATGGTGTGCCGCCCATAAAATCGACTCTCTCAATCCATCCACGTCAGGAACATATAAACGGTCACCATGCTTCATAACACCATCCACAACAACAAATCCTGGAGCTTTCTCAGCATCCACATCACCCTTAAACTTAACCAATCTAGGATCTCTATCCTGTGCTTCTTTGATATGATCGATGAGAAATGGCTTAACTTGAAAATGTGCTAAAAGCACTCATGTATCTGATAAGCCAAATCGAATCCCCAAATCATGAAATCCATACAACTCTTTTGATTAATGACCTTTTATGAACTTGAATGTGAGCTATACTTCTCATAGACTTCCTACTCAAAGCGTCTGCTACCACATTCACCTTTTCAAGGTGATACAACATATCTCAATCATAATCCTTAAACAACTCCATCCATCGCCTTTGCATAAGGTTCAAATCCTTTTGCTGGAAGATGTACTTCAAACTTTTGTGGCCAGTGAAGATCTCACACTTCTCTTCGTACAAATAGTGTCTCCATATCTTTAATGAAAAAACCATAGTTGCCATCTCTATATCATGAGTTAGGTAATTCATCTCATGCTTCCTCAACTGCCTCGAAGCATAAGCTATTACCTTTCCATTCTGCATCAACACATACCCAAGCCCCACTCTAGAAGCATCGCAATACACATATATCCTCCCTCACTAGATGGTAAAGCTAGGATAAGTGCGGTTGTAAGATGAGTCTTTAGCCTATGAAAGCTTCCTTCACAGTCATCTGTCTATACAAACTTCACCTGCTTCTGAGTGAGCCTAGACAATGGATCTACAATCTTGGAGAAATCCTGCACAAATCTTCTATAATAGCTTGCCAAACCCAAGAAACTTTGAATCTCTGACATATTCATAGGTCTAGGCAAATTAAGGATTGCATCCACTTTCCTTGGATCGACCTTAAGTCCTTCCTTACTTATCACATGCCCCAAGAAGCAAATACTATCCAACCAAAACTCACATTTGGAGAACTTGACAAACAATTGGTGCTCTCTCAAAGTCTGTAATACTATCCGAATATGTTCTTTATGCTCCTCCTTACTCTTGGAACACACAAGGATGTTGTCGATGAAAACAATGACAAACTTGTCCAAGAATAATTTGAACACTCTATTCATCAAATTTATAAATGCAGCTGATGCATTTGTTAAGCCAAACGACAACACTAAGAACTCATAGTGGCCATATCATCTTCCTTCTGAATCCTCAACTGGTGATAATCCAACCTCAAGTCGATCTTGGAGAAGTAACTTGCCCCTTGTAACTGTTCAAAAAAATCATCAATTATGGGCAACAGATACTTATTTCTAATAGTCACCTTATTAAGTTGTCGGTCACAACTGCATAAAACTGTCCTACTTCTTGACAAATAACATTGGTGCACCCCATGGCGAGCTACTAGGTCTAATAAACCCTTTGTCAAGCAAATCCTACAGTTGTACCTTCATATCTCTCAATTCTATTGGTGCCATACAATATGGAGATCGGATTCGTTCTAGGCAATAACTCAATATTGAATTCAATCTCCCTCTCTGGCGGAAAACCTGGCAATTCTTCAAGAAAGACATCTGGATACTCACTCATAATTGGAATATGTTCCAATCCCTTCACTTCCTTCTGAGTATCATGAACATATGCCAAGTAACCTTGGCAACCCTTCCATAGCATCCTCGCCTCAATGGCGGATATCACATTGTAGGGTACTTCACTTCTTTCCCCTTGAAACTCAAACTCCTCACCCTTAGGTAGTTTGAAGACTATCTTCTTCCGATTGCAATCTATGGTTGCAAAATACTTAGACAACCAATCCATGCCCAAGATAACATCGAACTCTAGCATCGGCAATTCAGTTAAGTCTACCTCCAAACTTTTTCCATCAATACTAACAACACATGCAGGATAGAAATTTCGGACCTCAATCTCCTCATCTAAGGGGGTGGACACAACCATCACATCATCAAGCAATTCACACAATATGCATAACTTCTTAGCAAAGTGAGATGATATGAAAGAATGAGATGCTCCTAAATCAAACAATCCACTTGTATTATGAGTTTGAATAGAAAGAATACCTGTGACTACTGCATTAGAGGCTTGGGCCTCCTATTGATTGAGTGCAAAAACTCTCCCTCTTCCTCTACCCAAAGAAGTTTGACCTGGAGCTTGAATTGCAGATGAACCTGATCCTCATTCTGCTTCTATACCTCTGCCATAACCTCGGCCTACCCCATCTTAAGCACTATTTCTCCCCACTCTCTCTATCTGAACCGTAGACTGCGAAGCTAGTGGTCTCACAGTAGTCACTGTTCGTGGGCAATCTTTCACAAGGTATCCAAGCTGTCCATAGTGGAAATAAGCCCCTATCTCGACATGACATGGTTCTAAATGTCTCTTCCTATAAGTAGGACACTAAAAATTACCCCTAAGGTGCATAACTAGTTGTGCCCCTACTCATCTGTGAAGTAGATCTAGAAGGATTGGGCTTGTACTATGATCTTTCTGACTGTCCTTTGAACCCACTCTAAGGACTAGACTGCCTCAAAATATCCATGCTCCTCACTCCACTGATATCCTTGTTAGGCCTAGAGGAACCCTCAACTCTAGCCTTCTTCTTTTGCTCTATTTTTGCTTTCAGTTCCATTTCCTGATTCTCAATCATTCTGGCCTTATCCACCAGTTTGGAATATGTGTCAAACTCATGAGCAACTAGCACATGAAACAATAGAGGAATCAAACCTCTCCTGAAGCACTGAATCCGAGCAGCCTCTGTAGAAACCAATGCTGGAGCATACTTACTTAGTTGACTAAACTTCCTAACGTACTCCGATACACTCATTTCTATAGTTTGAACCAGCCATTCAAACTCTACAGCTTTAGCCTCCTTCACACTTTTTGGAAGAAACTCATCCATAACCATAGTCTTAAACTGCTCCCAAGTAATATCCACATTAGCCCGAAGTAATCTAGTCACACTTCTCTTATACCAATCTCGGGCATCATTCCACTTCAAGTGGCCCACAAACTCAACTGTCCTTCTATCTGGTATCCTCAAAAGCTGAACCTTATTCTCTATTATCTTAAGAAAATTAGTGGGATCTACATCTCCCCAATACTCCAGAGGTTTGAGTTTCATAAACTTTTCAAAAGATACCTCTTCAACCTGTGGCACAAAAGGTGGTGGTAGAGGAACCGCTGGTGGAACAGTAGCTATCGATGCTGGAGGAACCAAGTGTTGCAATCGCTGTGTGATAAGCGCCTCCAATCTCTCATAGTTATGTTGCATATGATCAAATCTTTGTGCCACCGCAGTATCCATCTGAGGTGCAGGAGGAGGAACCACTCCCTCTCTGACACTGCCCATAAAATTCTCCTTTAAAGGATCTTCCCTTCTAGGGCAGCCTCATCCACGCCCACGACCTCCACCTCTCCTCAGAGGCATTTCGATACTGATAAAGGAAAATAAACAACTTAGATTCATAACACAACAGCAAACGTAGATCTATACCAAAGGAATACAAAACAATGACAAGACATGAATCCTATGCTTCGTAGTTTACTTATTCCATTACACTTAAGCTAGTGAATTTGCACATCTATCAATTTATCTATAAATTAAACCTATAGCTCTGATACCACTTTTGTCACACCCCAAAACTAAAAGTGTGACTGTCCTAGGGTAAGGATAGGCTTAAAGCTACCATAAACCCTTAGAACCTTAACCTGGATCAACAATCAACAATAATATTCTATAACCATGCAATATATTTTAATAGATAGATAATCCATGAATACAATTTCACTTGTTCCTTATCGATCAAAAGATAAAATACTATCATCAATAAGGAATAAAGATTACCAATGAGCTCAATCATATCTCAATTCTAATACAATTCAATCTATGGAGCCACTATGATTAGTATTCCAAAATAATACAAAACATTATATGATTATCAAGTCAATACATTAGCTTATTGGAGAGAGAAAAACAATCAAGAAGCTCTGTGTATCATGTCAACAGGTTTCCTAGCACCTGAAATCCACAATAGAAAAAAGGGAATGAGTTGAAAACTCAATAAGTTATGGAGATGTAATATTACTTAGGATTTTATATTGATTGAGCAAAGAATAGATCAAAATCAATATATATATATATATATATATATATATATATATATATATATATATATATAATAATAATAATAATAATAATAATAATAGTAATAATGGTTTATGAACAATAAGAATACATTTAATGATATATATATTTACGTGCCTACAAAGAAATACCACCCATCAATGAGATGATAGAACAATCATCAATCTATATCATCCATCCATAGAGATACTACGATCTCATACCATACGTATGCTTGATCAAAACATACATCCCGGGGTCGATAGGCCTCCCCTAAGTAAAGCCACTGATACAATTTGACCTTATCAGCTATGTCACTAGTGCACATAGTCCAATAATTTCTTCCTCATTGGGAAGGCATTCTAAATCATCAATAGCCATTTATTCGTTACAATGAACAATAGGTGGGTCTAGAGACCTCACCTTATCAATATTATTAACAATATTCAATAGGTTTTCATTAATTTCATATGACCCAAATGGTCTTTCAAAGAGAATACATTTCAATGATGGCCTATGGCCCAATAATATTATAATATCAAAAATAATAACATTTAATATGAAATTTAGTCCAAGAACAATGACTAAACTTTATTTAAGAACTATATTAATAAATGTGGATTTCATAACAAAGAACAATTATCCTATAACTTACCTCAATCTAAAACAAATAAGCTCAACTATTACCACAATCAACAATCTTTAGGTCCTTGGGTTCACCAAATCTAAAACAATAAATTTTTAAAAATGAGTCAATTAGGGTTTCCTTCTCCAAAGCTATAACACAAAGAATTCTAGGATTCTATACCCTTTAGTACTCAATAAATTGATTTCTAATACCAATTAACCATTAAATGAAGAATTACTATTCACCCTATTATTCACATAAAACCATTAAATCTCACAACTTCTATATCAACCATAATTAATGGCAATAAATGCTCTTAAATGACTACTAACAACCTATAACAACTAGTCTAACAATATCATAACCCATAAATAACTATTAAAGTAAGAACTAGGATTTACCTTCAAAACCCTAGAAAGAGATTTCTTGAGAAAGATTGCCCTTAAAATGATTTGATGCCTTACAATGTGTTTCCCATGAAGAATCCTTGAAGAAAATGGTTATTTAGATGATTAAAGAGCAACAAGGCTAGTTGAGCAAAGGAAAGAAATGAGAAAAAGAAGAAAATGAAATTTGATTTCCGGTTCAAAAATTTGAAAAATGACTTTTATTTATAGAGCCCGAAATCTCACGCCCGTGAAAAACGAATTTATGTCCATGAAGAATAAGTTTCATGCCCGTAAACAACAAAAGGTCAATTTCTCATATTTGGATAGAGAGCAAAGTAACGGTCATTATTAGAGTTCACGCCCGTGAAATATCAAAGTTCAAATTCACGGTCTTAAGAAGAGTTCACGCCTGTGAAAACAATGGGTTCAATTTCAACAAGGCAATAATTTCTCAAGACCATTCTAATACTCACCAAAACAACTCTAAACAATATCTATAACAAAGAAATAATTATATAACAATCAATCAATACAAATCTAAATCTTGGGTGTTACATTCTCCCCCCTTAAAGAAAACTTGTCCTCGAATTTTAAGAATTTACTTTAAGTCTGAAACAAATGGGGATACTTCGCTTGCATGTTTTGCTTACTCTCTCAAGTGCATTCCTCTATGGCTTGGTTCTTCTATAAAACCTTAAACATTAAAATCTCCTTATTATGAAGTCTTCTAACCGAACTATCGATAATGACTGTCGGAACTTCCTCATAAGACAAATCCGGACCAAGATCCAATGATTGAACTTGAAGCATATGCGAAGGGTCGGATACATACTTTCGAAGCATCGAAATATGAAACATTGGATACACACCATCAAGATTGGGTGGTAACACTAATCGATAAGAAACTCCCCCAACGTTATCCAATATCTCAAATGGCCCAATGTACCTTAGAGATAACTTACCTTTCTTGCCAAATCTTAGGACTCCTTTCATCGGCGAGACCTTTAAGAAAACCATATCTCCAATAAAAAAGTGAACATTCTTTCTCTTTGGATCGGCATAGCTCTTATGGCAACTAAAAGCCGTCTTCAACCTCTTCTTGATGATAGGCACTTTCTCTGTTGTAACCTTAATCAATTCAAGACCTTTAATGCTCTTTTCATCCACTTCATCCCAACACAAAGGAGATCTACACTTTATATTATACAAAGCCTCATAAGTGCCATCTGAATGATCGACTAGTAGCTATTGTTGTAGGCGAACTCAATTAAAGGCAAATATTTATACCAGTTTCCTCCAAAGTCTAGAATGCATATCCTTAGCATGTTCTCTAGAGTCTGAATAGTCCTTTTTTATTGTCCATCAGTCTGAGGATGGAAAGCGGTGCTAAAGTCTAACTGAGTGCCCAAAGAATCTTGAAGTTTCTTCCAAAATCTCAATGTAAACTGAGTGCCTCTATCCGATATGATCGAAACTGGAACTCCATGCAATCTCACTATCTCATCAACATATATCTGTGCATACATAGAAGCCGTATAAGTCGTCTTAACTAGCAGAAAATGAGAAGACTTAGTTAATCTATCAATAATAACCCATATCGAATCATGGCCTCTTGAAGCCTTTGGCAATCCAACTACAAAATTCATAGTATCTCTCTCCCATTTCCATTCTAGTAATGGCAACTATTGAAGCAATCCAGAAGGCTTATGGTATTCAATTTTCACTTGCTGTTAAGTCAAACATCTTGCCACAAACTCCGCTACATCCTTCTTCATTCCACTCCACTAATACAATCCCTTGATGTCGTGATTCATCTTAGTCGCACCTGGATGCACATTATAAGTAGCATGGTATGCCGCCCTCAAAATCGACTCTCTCAATCCATCCACGTCAGGAACATATAAACGATCACCATGCTTCACAACACCATCCACAACAGCAAATCCTGGAGCTTTCTCAGCATCCACATCACCCTTGAGCTTAACCAATCTAGGATCTCTAACATGTGCTTCTTTAATTTGATCAATGAGAAGTGGCTTAACTTGAAAATGTGCTAAAAGCACTCTTGTATTTGATAAGCCAAATCGAATCCCCAAATCATGCAATCCATGCAACTCTTTTGATTAATGACCTTCTATGAACTTGAATGTGAGCTACACTTCCTATAGACTTCCTATGAAAGCTTCCTTCATAGTCATCTGTCCATACGACACATAACGGTGCCTCCTTATGGCTTGATACCATGTTAGGAGCATTTAATGAAGAGAGATAAATAATAGCCTTCCTTGACTCTTCCCTACTTAGCTTGTTCTTAAAGAAGCTTTTGCACTATTTTGTGAGCCTCCTTTTGGCGAGCTAGCGTAATAACTAGCCTTTCCTTGCCATTAGTATCTTTGGATTTGTGAGAGCTTCCTGTATGCATGTCATATGCCAAACTATGTGGGATTGTGGGGCAAGGAGACCTTCCTCTCCCTTAGGTCTCTTAGACCAGCCCATTCCTGCTAGGCTTGCACAATTTGAGACCAGGCTTATTGCTTTCATGATGGATTTGACCTATCATCTTGGGCCTTTAGAGTTTGATTTGGGCCTAGTGATATTATTCCTCATCAATGCATTATTATTTTTACAACTGACATGATTTAGGAACCAAGATTATATATTAATTGATATCATTCACTGAGTTGTGATGCTCACTCTTATCTCATTATTTTTCAGGCTGCATATCTTAGTTCCAGGGAGATTTTTCGTAATAAGACTTACATTTTGTCTTCGCATTGGCTAGTTATTTTCTACTTTGTATAGTCAATATTATGGTGTATTATTATTTTTCTTTTGTACTGTAATTATTAAAATTATAAATTTCCACAATTATGATATTTGTTTATACTTGATACATTTGCTTAGTAGAGGATAGTTGAGCCTCCTTTATAATATGAATTATTCACAGTCAAGCTGGTATTTTTCATAAATTCTTTTGTGATTGTGTGTTGCTTGACAGGTGGACCAATAACTCTTTATTGCTCAGTTTCAACTGTTACATTGTCCATTTTCTATTTGATTAGACAAGTCAGTCTGATTATGAATTTTGAAAATTTTATACTTTTTTATATTTTAGTGCCGATCACATGTCCGTAGAGACAGATAGTGACAGTTGCAGATAGCTAATAGCAAAAAAAATATAATCGGTTGGTAAAATTTTACTAGTTATTACAATTTAAATGTTAAATATGATTAAGAGTATAATTTATTTTTAATATATTATTATCTATCTTAGTTTTTTTTAATGAGTGATACAGAAATTGCAAAAGTGATGAAATTTGTAGTTAAAAAATTATAATTATTTATTTTATTACATAATTATATTTTTCTTCTAGACATTAATATGATAATTTATATTTATATTATTTATAATATTTTAATAATTATTTATTATCATTATAATTATATAAAAAATAATTTAAAAAATATTTCTATTAATAATAATTTTTTATAAGGATAAAATAATTTAAACTTACATTGATAACTAACTGTTGGGAAAAAGTTACAAAATAAAACTTTTCAAAATAATAATTAATTGAATTCCTAACAACTACGAGTCGGTGTTTTATTTTCATAACTAAACAGGTTGACTTAACTATTAGAGTCAAAACTATATCAGTTAACTCCATCAGCTAAATCAAACATATACTCAAATATTAAATTTATTGACATCGTTAATATTTAATCATTTAATATACAATATAAATTAAAATATATATATATTTTTCTCTAATATGAAGTTGCATCAAGTATTGTAAGATTCACTTTTGAATTAACGTTATATTTATTTTTATTCTATCAAAAAATTCATTTAATTTATAAATGAATTTTAAATATAATTCATTTGCAAATAAATTTTTATGTTTGATATATTAAATAATAAATATATAATTTATTTTAAATAAAATAAATATTATGTTTGGTATAATTTTAAAATTTATTTTAATGTTTTAATTTTTAAAAATATTCTTATAAATAATTATTTATTGGGATAAAGTATAAATACACTTCTGAAATATATCATAAATATCAAATCGACATTTTAAATTTTTAAAAGTACAAATATGACTATAAAAATAAAAAAAAATAGGGGCAGGACGCCCTTCTTTGATAAGACCATTTGACTTTGTTTTCTCTTTTTATTTTTATAAATATATTTAAATACTTTAAAATTTAATAAAATTTTTATTTTAAATTCAAAAATTATAAATAAATACTCCATAAAATTCTTATAAAATGTAATTTATTTTAACATATTAAAATTTAAAAAAAAATCATTTTTAATTTAGTGTAAATTATTTAAATATAAATTTAATTTTTAAAAATTCTTAAAAATTCTTATTTAGTTACCAACTCGGTTTTCTCTTTTTATTTTTATAAATATATTTAAATACTTTAAAATTTAATAAAATATTTATTTTAGGTCTAAAAATTATAAATAAATAGTCCATAAAATTCTTGTAAAATTTAATTTATTTTAATATATTAAAACTTAAATTCATTTTCAATTTAAAGTAAATTATTTAAATATAAATTATATATATATATATATATATATATATATATATATA
>CANXYC010177311.1:0-10817 GCA_948193065.1 Aleurites moluccanus
ATGACAACAGTCATGGATATGAGATATCAAGTCAACACATAAGTACGTGTTGGAGAACTATGTACTAGATTGACCCATCATGAGAATACTACATGGATTGTTGTATGAGTGTCATAAGTATTTCTCATAGTGATAATAATAATATGATCCTTTGACTTGAGATTATAAAAAATCCCAACATAAGGAGTTGTATATCTTGATACTGTTAAACGTCTTCCGTAACAGGATGTACTATAAAAACAGTAATTGGATATGCCACAAATTATGTAGAGGGATGTTGAGTGATCAAGATAGGATGTCTCTCCTATACAACAGGAGTGATGTCTTTGGGCCCTTTGATTGAGTGAGACCTAAAATACATGGCCATACTCAAATGAGTCGATATGTGATATTGATGTTATTTGATTTAGGAGTCTACTCAGGTATCAAAAACATAAAGATTGAACTATGCGAGTATGACATATTCCATGACTCGTGTTCAATCGAGACATCTAAGACAAAAAGATTTAATTACTTGGTAATTTTATCACAAGAAAGGTTATGTCGAGTTATTGACATTCTCGTGACTTAGGTAGCATTAATGTGTTGTTAGACATCGCTCATTGTTTATGACATAAAATATGATTTTATGTCACTGCTAATGTTATGGGAACCTATAGGGTCACACATTTAGATTGGATCAATAATAGGAATTTTAATTCATGAGATGGATTAAAAAAAATAATAATAAGCATTGGGCTAAATTGTTTAGCTAAGAACTAATATAACCCCAAAATTCGAGCCCAAGTCAGATGGGGCGAATTAGGGTTTTATTAGTTGACCTAATGTTAGGGTTAAAGGCCTATAAATACATATGTGATGTTATTTTTAGGTGAGACTAATTTTCTGCCGTTTTTCAGAAAAAGGAAGTAATCCCTAATCCTAATTCTCTTAGACGAATCTAGCAAAACGTCTTGGAGATTATCTTCTTATTCATGAGACGAATCAAAAGAGATACGATCCGTTCGTGTAGATACCGTAGAGGCAGAAGGTGCAAAAGTTTCTGCTCCTGACTCAGAATCGTTCTTTCGTAGTCGAATCATCAACCAAAGGTATAAACCCTAACCTTCTGATCTGGATCTTCATATGAATCATGGAGGAAATCAAATTTTTTTTTATTCTGTTGCCCTTTTCTGATTTCGATTTCCTACAGCTCTGGCAGCTATTCACGGCGAGACTTCATCAGCAATGCCACCTGAGCCTCCCCTTCCTCCTAGTGGCGCGCGTGCCGTTGGTGGATGGTCAGACTGTCTCCATTTCCGGCACAACAATGTTAATTGTCCAACACTAGCCAATGTTGAATAAACTGATAATAATATTATACAAACAATTAATGATCAAATTAACATTTTAGAAAAAGGAAATCAAGTAAATGGAAATTTTTTTCTCCATGAAACATGGACAACAAAATATGAATGTTTTTGGAAAGAAAATAAAAACTAAACTTTGATCAATTGAAAGAGTAGATAGCATATTTGTAACTTTATATAAGCCATCTTATTCCTATCTAATTAATTGTTGTTCTAATAATATTGCCCCATTCATTATATTATATAATGATAATACAAATATTATTTGCATACTATCTGTATAAAGAAATAATACCTTATGAAACTAGAAATAAAATTGGTTGAAGTATTGGGAGTGACAAGTAGCATTTTCCATTTTATTCTTTACTGCTTTTGTAGTTTAGGGCCTTTAGGCTTTAACCGTCTTCCTAACAAATTTTAAGAAAATGGATTTAAGAAATCCTTAAAAGCACAAAATTGGGTAAATATATCACTAAAATTTTATCAATTTCACAATACCAAAAATTGCTCCTTTTAATCATGTACTCTAAAGGTCCAATAAAATTTAGGTCTAGTAATAAAATCAAAATTGGAAGGTGGCAAACAAAATATATAATATCTGTTTAAAAAGACATATATATACTCTAACTTATATGATTAAGAGTTTGACGTAACGGTCTTAGAATAGTGTTCATATTCAATATATTTTTAGGGAGGTTAATATGTAAGCATATTAGCTAATTCATTATGGCCACTCTTTGGAGATCGATTGTCATATGTTGTTGGTTTCTCTCTAATAAATTTGCTTTTGTGAGATATATGTGGAGTGTCTAATTTTAAATACTGTGTAGCTTAATTTTTGTATTTTCTTATGAGTTTTCTCTTTCTTCTTATGAAAAATAAATCATCTACTCTAATGCATATAATGTCTTTTTTATTTATTATTCATTCAAAACAAAGCATCAACATGCATAGAAATCAAAAACTACACATCTTCTATTGCAACCAATCAAATGTCTTGGTCCAATTTTAGTTATCCACATTTAAAAGATTCCATCATCTTGGGTTCTTCAATTGCAACTATTCCCTTCAACACAACATTCATTGTCGTGTATTTCCTCATTAAAAACATCTATATGTCGATGCTTTAAGCTCCATCATATCACAAGTACATATAGTTTTGCCACCAATTATTTTCAAACCAAACTTGAAATTAAAGTTCCCTTCAACATAAAGAATATGGTTACCAAGATCATCATCTAAGGATTTGCATTTCAGAAATCATGGATCTTTATTGCTACTAAAGCTATCGATGACATGAACTCTAAATTTGAAGCAAAGCCCATCATCTGTTATGTCAATTAGTGTTTTTTGCCATGCAAGTGCTGTGTCATAGGTTGATAGAAGGAAAAACAGAGATAAATGAATCAATTTAGGAGACGTTATTGCTTCAATGGATTTTGATTATGGTTTTTGCATTGTGTTGTGTTGACTAAGGCCTTTGCTTAGGTATTTATAAAGAAATAAAATTGAAAGATGTGGTGAATTTGGTCAATCAATCCAAAATTAAAGCCATTTAATCATTGCACAATCATGTAAATAGTAATATTTAATTTAGAATTTCTTAATTTGGTTATCATACTTTGCAGGCAATTAATTAACGTATTTAGAAGATATGCATTGAAATATTTAAAAAACAAAATTGGTATATATTATAAATATTTAAAAATAGAAGGTGACTTTGTCTTAACTCTTAAATATTTATTGTAATAATTTGATTTCTTTAATTTAACCTAATGGAGAAAAGGTTAAAACATTAGTCTCAGGAAATGGCGCTACAGTAGCAAGCAAAAAAAAAAAAAAGGGTGAAAAACTAAAAATACTCTAATATTTTTTCCTTTTAATAGATACTATGGAATTAAAAGTATATTAGAATTTATTTAATTTAGCTGTTAATAGTAGTTATTAGCTTTTATTGATAATTGGTAACTGATAGCTAAAAATAATTAATTGGTGACTAATAGCTGATTGTTGTTAACCGGTGGCTGATAGCTGATTGTTGTAAGTGTTTGGTAAAATTATTATTAGTTATTAGTTGTTAATATATTTAATAATCATTAAAAATAAATATTAATATTTATTTTTTATTTAAATATTATTTTAAAATGATAATTTAAACTTTTGTAAACAATAGCTATTTGACTGCTTAATAATTATTATTAATTAAACGAGTTTAATACAACTGTTGGAAATCAAAAAATTAATAGTTACATTAAATTTTTTTACCAAACACCCACTTAGGCACCATTTAATTTAGTTATTTGTAATAGTTGTTAGCTGTTGCTGATTACCTTATAGTTAGTAACTGTTACCTAATAGCTTATTATTTTAACAATTGGTAAAATTATTATTAGTTGTTAGCTGTGAATATGTTTAATGACCATTAAAAATAAATATTAATATTTATTTTTTTATTTAAATATTATTTTAAAAGGATAATTCAGTCTTTTTACTTAAAAAATAAGATTTTTTTTAAAAACTTTAAATTAAAGTTTTTATAAACAACTGAATTTGACTATCTAACAGATATCTAACAATTAATAATTATCAATAATCAAACAAGTATAATGCAGTTATTAAGAACAAAAAAGCTAATCGTTATATCAAAATTTTTTATCAAATATCCACTAATAGTTTCTTTAACTTAAAAAGTATTTTTACCTTTTAATAAATTTTGATTATTTTTTTATTTAATTTATATTTTTAAAATATTTAACATACAAATATTATTATAATTATTTATAAAATTTAAATATTAATTTTTAATATTAAAATAAATAAAATAGGCAAAATTTATTATATATATGTAAAGCAATTGAAAAACTAGCAACACTTAAATAGAAAATACTTAGTTATTCTTGATGTAACAATCTTTTTACACACTCTAGTATATATTAGTATTTTACACAGTTTCTAATTATTAATTAATTAATAATTTTTCTAACGAATATTTTAAAAATAATAATTAATAAATAAAATTTAAAAAAATTAATAAATAAATAAATTTAAAAATAAATTAAATGAGTGAAAAGTTAGATTATGATCTATTAAATGGAATGAATAAAATATAACTTTATTAAAATCTCAATTTTTCTCATCCAACTTATTTTTATATTAAATTATTATGTTTAACTTAAATAATTATTTTATAATTATATTTTATCTGAAAATAACCACACTCATTACGAAAATCGATCAATTAATAATAAATATAATGAATCATTTAGTGTCTAGAATGAATAGCCATATATTTTCTTTTATCTAAAAAATTATTTACACATATTTCTTTTATATATTTTATGTCCATAACAAAGTACTTTTGAGATCTGTTACAGTCAATTAAAACTACTTTGTTATTTTCCATTAGAAAACTTGAGATATGTTATCATCAATTTTGAAAAAAAAAAAAAAAGGAAAAACAATGGCTTCGCATAGTGAAAATTGGGTATTATTTTCTTAAATGGATTATTTTTTTTCTTTTGCCTTTGCAGTGGTTGATTTAAAGGCAGTGAATGAGGAATGAGAATAAAAAAAAAATAACTAAGAGAGTTTATGGTTGTTATTTATATGAAATTAATTGTATAACAATTAACAGTTATGAGCAAATAATAAGAGTCATTTAATTTCTTTTATAGATATTATGGTTGCTGAAAGTGAAAATCATTGGAATTGGGCATTATTGTTGTTGTTAGATTAGGATGTGGATAATTCTTTGCTATTTTTGAATATAACAATCCTTTGATTATAATTATAAGTTAATCATTACTAAATATTATCGTTAATAATCCACTTTCTATTACTAAAAGAAAATATATAAAAGGAATATGAAAATATATGGCTATTTAATATTTACATTTATATAATCTAAAATTAATTATTACTTTTTAAAGTATAAATAAGCCTTGAACATCATTAATAACCTAAGAAGAAAAAAAAAGTCAATAATTATTACTCAAAAAATATGAGATTCTTAATGAAATAATTCAACCAATCAACACTTTTCATTTACAATAAATGATTTAAATATTCTATTATTTTATGTATTTCGTATCTTATGTTGTACTTTTTTATGCGACACGTATAAAAATGTGCGAGACAGAAAATATGTAAATATATAGTGTGACAAATAATTCAAACCGTAAAATAAATAATAACATATAGCATTTAACCCTTCTTTTTAAATTGGAAATTGAAGCAAGAATTAGAAATATTCAAATGAACATGCCTCGTATGTTCAAGAAATTTAGACAACCAAATGTAAGGCTGTTAGCACAAAGACACCCACTTAAACCAATCTTATATTACTGAACCTAACTTTTTGGACCATAGAAAGCGTTCATATTAACTTGAAGTACCAAAATAATATCAGCAATTTCAAATTATCAACAGAACACAAACAACATAATTAGAATAAGGATTCCTAGTCATTCTAATGTACTGTTATCACCATATTTAAAATAAGCTACTGATGAGAGGGAATGAACAAAAGCATACATATAGAAGGCTGATTGATACCTATGCCCAAAAGATCCTAAGTTCCTAAACTCTTTAAGAGTGAGCACTAAAAGCCGATTCTCAAAGATATTAAATCCCCATCCTTATGTATTGTAACCACTAATGTTAAAAGTACATGTCTTTAAACTTCATATATATAGTCTTCAACTGATTTGTCCCTTTCAAAATTTGATCAATTAACACTGTTGATACGTGTATACAAAGTTTAATTGTCAATCAATTCGTAGCATAAAAGGCAGCTGATCATACTGATTCAATTTGTCCAACAATGACTGTAATATCGTCGTATTTGCCACCATCATGGGAGAGACCAGCTATCTTAGCATCTCTAGCAAAGGGAGAAAGATAATCTTCATCAAGAGAATTAAACAGAGCACACTCTGCAATTGTCCAAGCTAACTGCTCTACACATATCTCTGTTTTTTCCTCTGTTTGGTTCAAGATTTCGACAATCTCAGATGCGTACATATTATCAAACAATCCATCAGTTCCTGCAACAATAATATCTCCAGCTTGTACAGAAATCTTGTCTTCTTGAGCTAAAGAAGGACTATCACTACTGTAACGCCCCAATTGGTACGGATGATTAAAACCGTGTTGCTGAACTGAAGATCTGTATACATATTTATTGTCTCTAAAGAGCATGAACCCACTATCTCCAAGATTTACATGATGCAAGCAATTATCTTTGTTAAGACTCATAATTAATGCTGTGGATGACCCTTTGTTGTTCGTATTTGAATAAGCTTCTTGCAAGATTCTTCTTGGATTGATACTTCCTTTAATTTCATCTTGCAGGGCAAGAACAGAGTTAGTCATGAGTTCTCTTGCATATTCCCCTGCATCAATGCCTATTCTAGCCCACCCACCAACCCCATCAGCTACACCAATAGTGAACTTGTCTTTGCAAGTAAAATGAGAATCCTCTCCTTGTGGCCTCTCATTGTTATCCTTTGGAAGATAAAAGGATCCTGCATTCATCTTCAATTTTCTATTTTTGTGAAAATAAAAATCATCATCGTCATTAGTATCGCACTCAGTAACGATACTGAGCTCCAGCCTCCCTTCCACTCTGCGTCTTTTTACGATCATTGTTTGATCGATGAGCAGAGAATTAAAAAAAGAGAAAAAAATTGAAACTATAAATCAATAAGAAGAACAGAACAGTATACATATGAGTTTCCATAGGCTGCGTTATTTTTACTGCTTCAATTCCTTAATCTAAAAGGATTAGAAAGAGTGTAAAATTCTTACGTACAGTCGGTGCATGTTATTGTCTCATGCACTCAAATTAATAGGTGATGATAAATTTAATCAACAAAACTTTTATATCCAAGTTATTTTTCAGTGAAAAAGCACTGCTTTTTTTTTTTTTTAATATTATTATGTCATTGGTTTAGTATATACACCAAGACAAAGCTTACGCAGAAAAATTGAAAATCGGTAATTTAGTAAAATTATTTTAAATAATAAAATCATATAATAAATTTCATTTTCTGACATATAATAATTTTTGAGAATATATATGAAATGTTACAAATAAAAAATCTTGTCCTAAATTCCTAATTTTAAAACACCATAAAAAAAATTAATATACTATCTCACAAATTTTAAGCTTGTTATCGAGACAAATAATTTTTATGAAAAAAAATTAAAGGGAGGAAAGGTACCCGCTAAAACCATTAATGCCCGTCGAAGCAAGCGCTTGCTCCATCAAAAATTGTCATTGTAGTCTCTCTCTCTCTCTCTCTCTCTCTCTCATTTTCATAGTTATTAAAATCGAACTAAACCAACTAATCGAATTAAAAAAATTAAAAATTAAATTAAGAATCAATTCGGTCAGCTCCCATTTATCAGTCCCTCAAAAATTAATAAACTGACCAATTAAATAGTGAATCGGTCTAATTAAATTGATTCTTCCAATTCAAACTGGTCATTTTTTTAAAATTTTTAAATTTTTATTTTTATTTTTTATCAAAACGATGTCGTTTTTATATGTTTTAAGTAAAAAAAAAAATTAAGAGAATTTCAGTAATTTCATTTTAATTTTACCCAACACTAAAATCATAACTCTATTGCATGTTACCATATTGTGTGAGTAGATATTTGAGCAAGTGAATGTCCATAACTTATTATATATATAACTTTTAATTTAATGTAATTAAATTGACACTATAAAAAATATAGTCTTATATAAATTATTGATTTAGTTATAATTGCATTATATATATTTTCATCATATATATAACAAATGTCAAATTATATATATATATATATACCAGTTTTTTTTCGGTTTAACCGATTTGATCTTGATTGAACCTCTAACCCTCTAACTATTTGCCTTCACCGGTTCTTTAATCAGTCCGGTTCTAAAAATATTGCGTTTCTTTTCCTTTTCCTCTTTCTCATTCTCCCTTCTTTTTCTTCTCTCTTTTTTTTGTACATATTTATTTTTATTTATTTTTTCCCCTTATTAAAAGACACAACACCATCACTTAGGGGTGAAAAAAACTAGATTAACTGAAATTTGAGCCGAAATGAATTTAATTTAGTCAATTTGGTTTGATTCTATTCAAATTTTATTTCAATTCTATTTTTTTTTTTATAAATTTTGGTTCGACATGGTTTTCTTTAAAAATCTAAAATAATTGAACTAACCGAATTATATATATTATATTCTTATTTTTTTTCTATATATATTTATGTCACATCCCCATTTTAGGGATGCTATGGTCCTAGAATACGGGTAAGTCTAAAAGCACCAGCCACTTATAGAACCCACTTACAATGCAATTATAATTATTAATACTTAAAACCACTCAATGATAATTTAATTTCACTTAGCACCTATTAATTTTATGGAAACTTTGCTAGAGTTTCCTTTGCATTTTTCATATTATACCCAATCCCAAAATCGAGTCTTTCAAAAATTACACTTCTAATATTCATCACCCTTATAACCTCAACTTCATAATTCATTAACATTTATGATACTTCTCTAATCAGCTCACATGTTTCATATTTTCAATCACTTAATTCAATTACATTTTTCAATTCAGTGTCAATTAATCAAATTCACATAGATCAATTTTCATTTGATATGCCATATTAGTCTTTAATCACTTGTTAGCCTTTAATTATCACCCCAAAATAAATTATTATCATTCATCTCATGTTAATATATTAAGGTGTCAACCTCATCAATTCACTAGAGTTATATTGTCAGATTACATTTTACTCATTTTCTAACCCTTTACCATGGAGCAACTAGAGTATTTAATTATCTTCAAAATAATAAGAAATTTCATTGACCTTGATGGTTCCAGATGGAAGAAAAGAAATGCCTTAGAACCACTTATACACAATTTTGTACCTAAAAAAATATTAATAACCATAATATGAGTATATAACTCAGTGAGTATAGATATACAACTATGCATGCAGGTTTGATATATAATAAAAGTTTATGAATCAATAAAAGGTAGCAATTTTTGGTAGCCAATATATTAGGGGTCACATTAATCAATATAACAAAAGTCACGTAAATTAATATATCAATAGTTTCATTAGTTGATATATTGAAGATCACTGTAATGTCACATCAGTACAACTGTATGACAGAAAATTCGGACCTCATGTTCACTGTAATAACAATAATAAGCAAAGGTTACAGTTTAGTAGCATGCTTCCACTCATACAGTTGACAAGACTGTATGGCTAAGAACACCCCTCTCAGCTGGAGTCTACTGATATTATTGTGCACAATGCCGATGTTATTTTAATCTCTACCCCCCATCGAAAGGGCTTCTCTGTCGATGCATTACAAAGAAGACAAAATTGGTTCACATATAAAAACTCATATAAGTTCAATGCACAATTGGGGTTCATTTTCAACAATAGAATCTATTATCAATAGGTTCAATTCACATAACAATTCAATGAACAGTAGCAATGAATGGTTCAGTCATTAGAGTCAATTGGGTTTGGTAATTTCAACAAAGCACATGGAATGCAAAATCATGCATAATCATATATCTATATCTCACCTTAGCTTTTTAAACCTCTCATTTAAATCATTTAGCATACTAGTTCCATTCCATTGCACATTTTGTCTCCCTTTCACTTTTCAATATTCCTTAGATGCTACATGTTCAATTAAACTCAATTTAGATACTAATTAACATGAAATTATATCAATTAAACTTAGATTAAAGAAAATCTTTAAAATTCCCAAATCATAAGCTTGGTTCTTAAGAAAACCTACACTGACAACCTATGTTCTTTTAGTCATATCTCACTCTACACTAATCCAAATGCTTTAAATCTTTTTCTTAATTAAATTAGACATATGAGACTACTACCTATTCAAATTTTAGGTCAATCTGATTACTACATCATTCTCAATAATTCAGTTAAATTATACCTACGGTCATGCGGTTCATATCTGAGCAGACTCTATTTCCATACCTATAACTCAAACCGTGTTTATCCAAATGAAAAACAATTTAATAGAAACTTACATCACATATAAGGAACATTTTTCATATTTAGTACTTTTCCTAATTCAGAATTAAAGGTCCTAATATAAACAAAATACAATATTCTTTTCCTGTTTATCTGTCAATCTAGATAGGTAATGCTTATAGCTTAATATCTCTCAAAATACAAATCCAATACTAAAACCCATTTAAAGACTCTAGATAAGACATAAATTAACACTTTTCATATTGAATACTTTACCTAATTCTATCTCTAACATTCTGTAAAATTAAAATATAGTAGCCTTTTTACTAATTCTTTCATCCAAGTCAGTCTCTATTTTTACTTAATATCTCTTTCTTCACTTTGAATTTTGCTAAACCCTTTTACAAAAATCTATATATATATATATATATATATATATATATATATATA
>CANXYC010177339.1:0-10767 GCA_948193065.1 Aleurites moluccanus
ATTACCTCTTGAGATCCTTAGCTCCAAATGCTTGATCTAAGCCCAAATAATTTAATTAGAGATGATGGGGATGATTATTTGTGAAGGATGGAAGGTTGGATCATGGAATTTGGGTAAGATATGAAGAAAATTTTTCTCTCGAAGCTTCAAAAATGGTGGACGGTAATGGATTATTCAAATGGAGAAGATGATATATTTAGCTAAGGGTTATATATGTCTATTGGTTTAAATTTTACCTATATTTACCATTTTGCCATTTCCAATTTAATTTCTATTTCATTTTCCCCTTTAATTATTTAAATACTTTTCTACATTTAATTTCTCCCCCATATATTTTTAATACACTATTTGTAATGTCTATTTTAATGTTCATTAAGGTCACTTTGTCAAAAGAGTTACAATTATTTAATTAAAAATCAAATTCTATGCGATGCTTATAATTAAGTTTATTTAGAGCTTCTAACTAGAATTAATTATTTCATTACCTACTTCATCCAATTAAATTCTCAACTAAATTCTATAATTCCTTTTAATATCTATATTTAATTGTCCTTGATTAATTTCGGTTATTGATCTCTTGAGAATCTCGAAAAAAATAAATTCTACTCGATTGACGGTACATTCGGTTTTTCATAAATCCCTTTTAAACTCTCAATATTTCTTCTTAATTTCCTTTTATACTTGGGTGAGTTATTACAATAATATATATATAAGTTCAACGAAATTTATCACAAACTTCTTTATTCTACACAATCCAATGGAATTCATATGTGTAAGAAAAACATCTCTTAAAATGGGCATAGTTAAAACACCAGCCACCATTTGATGCGTAGAGATATATTTTACAGATACTTCTCATTTAGCAACTATATCTCTAACAAAATTATATTTGGTATCAAAATGTTTAGTTCTACTATGATATTTGAGGTCTTTTTTTGAAAGAAACTGCTGCTTGATTATCACAACAGAATGTAATAACTCCTCCACAATCATTTTGAAATCCCAAATTTATAAAGAATCTCCTTAACTAAACAGCTTCTTGTACAACAGTTGAACATGTAATAAACTCAGCCTCCATGGTTGATAAAGTTATGCATGTTTGCTTCTTACTACTCCATGAGATGGCACCTTTATTAAGTAAGAAACCATAACTAGAGGTGGATTTTCGTTGATCAAGGTCTCCTCCCCAATCTGCATCTGAATAACCAACCAGACGCATGTTTGACCCTTGATAACATAAGTAATAATCCACAGTGCCTTTGAGATATCTTAAAATCATTTTCACAGCTTTCCAATATTCTATTCCAGGGTTGGATTAATACCTAACTAGTCCAATAATGAAGCATATGTCTAGGCGAGTGCACATCATAACATACATCACACTTTCTACAACACTAGAATATGGAACAGTGGACATTTCCTTTTGTTGTTGTGGATTGGCAGGACACATTTTAAGACTTAAAGCCTCACTCTTTGATACTAGAGTATCTACAGGCTTGCAATTACTCATATTGAAACATTCTAGAACCTTTTGTATATAATTCTCTTAACAGAACTAAAAGTTTCTTTGAATGGTCTCTTTTAATTTTGACTCCCAATATGTAATTAGCCTCTCCCATATCTTTCATATCAAAACTCTTTAACAATCATCCTTTAATAGTCATCAGATACTCCTTATCATTTCTAACTATCAAAATATCATTAATAAAAAGAGACAAAATTGTAAATTTGTCATCAGACCTTTTAGTGTAGACACAATGGTCCTTATTAATCATTTTAAAATTATAGGTCAAAATAACGTTGTGGAACCTAAGGTACCACTGTCTGGATGACTATTTTAGATCGTCTATTGATATTTAAAGCTTGTAAACTTTGTGCTTTTGGCCTTTAACAACAAAACCTATAAGTTGTTCCATGTAGATTTTTTCATCTAACTCTTCATTAAGAAAAGTTGTTTTAACATCCATTTGATACTATTCTAAGTCTAAATATGCCACAATACCTAGAATTAAGCGAATAAAGGCAAACCTAACAACAAGTGAAAAAGTTTCCTTATAGTTTATACCCTCTTATTGAGTATAACCCTTCGTTACTAGATGAGCTTTGTATCTATCAATGGAATCGTTCGCCTTTCATTTTATTTTGAGAACTCATTTATTTCCAATGACTTTACGTCCTAGCATTAAATCAACTAAGTTCCAAACTTGATTTATTCTCATAGATTCCATTTCATCTTCCAATATAACATTCCATTTTTCTTTAGTAGGACAACCTAGTGCCTCTCTGACTATTTTAGTTTCTTTATCATTATGGGGAGTGACCATATAAACTTCGTTTTCAATTTGAAAATGCTTGTAATTAATTCTTTTTTGTATTCTCCTACACAATTGTGGATCATTGCTTCCACCAATCGAAATGCTCAAAATCAACTTAAATTCTCCCATTCAATTGAGATGGGTGGAGCAAATCAGGTGTGCTTCCACTATCAAGAATAGGGCTTGGTACAACTTCTTGATTTTGGTGTCTTGTGTCAGCCTCTCCTTCGTCCTCCATCTCATATAAATGATAACCTTTATCAACACCATCCTTCTTAGGAAAATTATCTTCAAGAAAAATGGCATCACATGACTCAATTTCAGTTATTCTCTCTTCAGAAACCTCACCAATAAACACATAACCGTTTGAGTGTTCAAAGTATCTAATAACGATATATTTCTTCCCTTTTGGTCCTAATTTTCTAAATTTATGGGAAGTATTATGAATGTATGCTGCAGACCCAATGACGCAACTTGCTTAAATCAGGTTTTCTACTTGACTACAACTTATAAGGTATAAAGGAAATTGATTTTAATGTTATACGGTTAAGTACATAGGCAGCAGTCAACAAAGCATCTCCTCAATATTGTATTGGGAGGTTTGCTTGTGCCATCATTGATCTAACCATTTCTAGCAAGGCTCTATTCCTTTGTTAAGTAACACCATTTTGTTGCAGAGTCCTAAGAGTTGTTAGTTGTCTCATAATGCCTTTTCATTATACAGTTCTTTAAATTGTTCAGATCGATACTCTCTCCCTCGATTGGTCTTTAAGTTTGTACTTTCTAGTCTAGTTGATTCTCAGTCTCACTTAAGTATCTTTTAAAGTAATCCAATGCTTCAAATTTGTAGGAGATCAAATACACATGACCATATCGGGTGTAATTATCTATAAAAGTAATGAAATATGAAGTTATATGTCTTGTTTTAACATTCATTGGTCCACATATGTCAAAATGTATAAGTTGCAAAGGAAATTCATCTCTTGTGCCTTTTCTAAATGGTTTTCTGGTAGCTTTTCCTTGTAGGCAAAATTCACAAGTGGGTAATTTAAATTTTATATTTGATCCTAATAGACTATCATGTGCAAGTTTATTCATTCTATCTTGCCTAATATGCCCTAATCTAGCATGCCATAAATTCATATCCATATTATCATTACTAGATTCAGTGAATAAGGAAAAATACACACTACTATTATCATTATTATTATAATAATTAGTGTTTAACACCATAAAACCATTTATAATTTGTAAACAACCATAATATGTAGTACCATAAGAAATCTTAATATAATCACCATGAAAATATAAACTATATTCTAATTTTAAAAAGGAAAGAACAGAGACTAAATTTTGTCAAATGTCGAGAACATAAAGAACATCATGTAGGGATAAGATTCAACCATCTTGCAAATCTAATTTGCACGTGCCAATGCCTTTTGTTTCTAATCTCGTATTATTTACTATATAGATCCACTTTATTCCTTTTGGGAATCAATGAAATTCAACAAATGCATTTTTGTCTCTAGCTACATTATCCATTGTCCTAAGTCTACAATTCACATAGGATAAGATTCAATGAGCAATACAATATTAGAAATAAAAATTTCAGAGACATAACTTCTTTTAGAAGAGATTAGATAAGACGTTATCTTTTTAGGCTCAGTGCACTTACGAGAATAATGACCTAAGTTGCCATGATTATAGCAGGTCAATTTAGTCTTATCCTTCTTACCACTGCACTTGCCTCTCTTGCATATAGGATAATTCTTCTTGTGTCCCTTACCAATCTCTTGGGGTTTTCCTTTGCCTTTACCATTGCCATTGTTCCTCTTGCGCTTATGACCATAAGCCCATTGCGAACTAGATTCTACCACATATGCTTGAGCATTAGGTTTAATTTTTGAATTTTTTTTATTTACGCTTATCTTCTAGTTTCTCATGGCATGCAATATCAGCAAAGGTCCTGATGTTCTCATTATGAGTCATGTTCACTTTTATGTGCTCCTAACTATCATGAAGAGACAGGATCATAGCTTGCACTTGTTGTTCATTTGTGAGGTTATGCCCAGCTGATCTCAATTCCATAATCATATTTGATATTTCTCTTAAATGTTGTTTCATTGTTTTGTTAGGGACCTTCTTGAAAGTGTCAAATTTGATAGTCAGCTGCCTAAGTTTGGAGACAGTAGTTCCTCCAAATTTCTCTCTTAATACGACCTATATTGCATGAGCAGTTTTATATTATTGATGCTCATACACTAGATCATCATTCATGGAATTGATTAGAATTTCCCTTGCAATGGAATCTTTCTTCTTCCAGGCATTAAATGAAGCCATGTCTCGCAGGTTGAGGCTCATCCATCACATTGTTAATAGCCTCTATAACCTCTTGTTTCTCAAAAATATAATGCATTTTCAAGTGCCATATATTATAGTTATCTCCATTAAGTTTCTCACCCTTATTTAAATTAGTTATAATGTTCTTAAATGTCATTGCTAATTACAAACAACAAAGAGATAGTGAGAATGCAACGTCAATTTATATTCATTATATACATCATTAGTCACAAATAAAAAAAAATAGAAAAATTCCTCATATGAAATATATTCGAAAGTTCACTATGTTCCCAATTATCATTTAAATTCAAATTTTAAATTTTCTTTAATTAATATAAATTGTGCCTATTTGATTATAGATGAGAATTCTCTTGAATTCTTTTAATCAATTTAATGTCCAATTTATGAAGTAAAAATAATCATGTCAAAATAAACAAACTTCATAATTATGTAATATATAATTCAAATAAAAGAAAACAATAACTATTTATAATAAAAAAAATAATAAATACATACTTAGAAAATAAATACTTATAAATCAATTATAGCGAATCATTCTAGGGATAGATTACTCAAACTTATGTCTATCAAAAATGGTTGGAACTAATTTCTTCAACAATGGATTGCTAACAATAGGCAATCTTGAAATCTGAAGGTTTGGATTATTAACTAAAACAGTTGACTTAGTTAAATTTTTCTAAGTATTATCTACAAGAAATAGATAAATTAAATTCTCATAAATTTTAGTTTTTCTATTTATTATTTCTATATCATTATTATGTATAATATTATAACCTTTTTCTTTTTCGATCATCCAAAATCTCTTAAGTTTTTCCTTTAAATTTTTAGGTAATATAAGATATAATGCATGATATTTCTCATCATTTTCTATTACATGACCACTATGGGTGATTTCTTATAATTTATTATTGACAACCCTAACATGCTCTATTAAGGTGTGTTGTGGTAGCATTCTATATTTAGCCAGATTTGCTTTTAATTTTTTAAGTTTATTCATTCGATCTTAACTCTTAAAGCCACAAGAGTTCTCATTGTCAATGGACCTAAACCTAATTTAGGTCTATCTCTTCTAAGTCTTCTATATTTTTTAAGGTTGAACATTCTCCTTAAGCAAGACATTACTCCTTAAACAAATTAATCCTTAAACAAATTAAGGAAAATATAGATCATATATATCAGTAATAAATCTCAAGCCAATATCAAAATATAGAATTAAATCCAAATTTCACAATTAATTAAGATGAAAAAATAAAATCTTAACATATATACAATTTCCTATGATTTTTTAAAATAAAATCAATTAAAATTGTATTCTCCAATTTTCATATGGATCATAAGAAAAAAAAAATAATATATATATATATATAATAGAACGGCACTAATCCTCCATGTTCTTGGTTCTACGATCAAACCCCATGGATGACAAATATTTTCTTTTATTTAGTTTGTTTATAAACTCAGCAATAAAGAAAATATTGTCACAGGTTAATGAATATGGGCTTTATAGCCTAATGCAAAAATACATGCCATTACTACTATGAGACGCATGTTTGAAACTTCATGTTTACAATTTATTTTTTTATTTTTATATAATTGTAACAACATAAAACGATGTAGTTTTGAAGTTTACTATTCATCTTATCCCTCAAACACGAAAATGCAGAAAATTACAACAGTCCACAGTGATGTTTCTTCAACTTCATATTATCATAACTTTTCATTTTTCAACGAAAATTGACATGTAATATATTGATTTAAAGCTTGACATGCCATGTTTAATTTAATATGAATATTTCATATAGCTAAATAGATTATCAACTTGAAATTCATGTCGCAAAAGTGAGCCGTGAACATGAAATAAAAAAATGAAAAATTCAATTTTATCAATATGCCAATCAAAATAATTATATCTTTAACAAAGGAATCATCATGACTCTAATGCCAATGTTAATTACACAGTGGAATAAAAATAGTTTAGAATCCATATCAGTTTTGATAATTCCACAGAATAACGTTTATGAATTTGTTATGCCAAATCCTTGTATAAATCATTATGAAAATATACTAAAGTTCACAATCCTATTATCTATTGTTATTATTTTAATTACATATGGGAGTAGAGTCTTTTTCTTTCTCTTATTGTTCATCAATCTTTTCTTGCCCAAGCACACAATATATATACATAATAAAAAGTAGCATGACAAAGGTTGCATGATTTCATGAAGAGCCATTGTCAAGAGTTGCATGGATTCATAAATAGCCAAGTAATAACTACTTTGGTAGTTATATTACATTAAATGGATATGGATATGGGTATGGGTTGACCCATCTTGGGTGTCCAAACCCAATCCTACTACCAACAAATCTTAACTCAATAAAGATCCTCACACAAATAGAAATAACATTAAAATAGGAATTCTACTCCATAAATCAAATAATCCTCTACTCAATTGAGGAATATTTCTCACACACAAAATTAAAAAAAAATATATATTTTCTTTCAAATTTTATTAGGATTTTGAGTCATAATTTTAACAATTTTCATCTTGAATCAAAATCTCTCAATCATGCATCTTCAACAATTATCACCTTGTTCGAAAGTATGGTAAGGATTCTATTCTTACTCAAATATGGAATGTATATCTTACCCAATATAGAATGTATATCTCTATTATTGGAATGTGTATTTATATTCCTTTTATATTGGCATGTATATCTCCATTTCTTATATAGCTTTAGTATCCATATATACTAGGGTTAATGTGTACTTTGTACCAATATATAAAGAGAGTATTTCATCAATAATAAGAATATCATTATTCAGTTCATCTTATATATTGCAACATGGTATCAAAGCACTTTTCTTCTCTTTGTTAAATGCTCCTTATCTACTGGTTCCTCTCATCTATAGTTTATGTATCATTGTTGCTCACAATCCTATTATTGTTTCTTCCTTCTTCTTCTTTTTTTAATCTTTAGCACTGCTCTTCACCTCATGGTTGTCCAAATCGTCTCCATCACCAACACTTCCTCTTTTTATCCCACCACAAGTCAAACCTTCAATATCAAACTTAACTCTATAAATTATCTCTCATGGAAAACCCAATTCATACCCCTTCTCAATTACCAAAAATTATCAAGCTTCATTGATGGTTCTCATCCAACCCCTTTTCGCACAATTCCATCACCTACAGACCCAAATACTATTATCCTTAATCCAACATATTTAACTTCACAAAGATCAATTACTCTTATCTTGGCTTTTATCTTCTATTACAAAAGAGGTTTTTCCCTATATTATTGGTTTAACATCATCATTTGATGTTTAGAGAGCACTAGAAAGTGCCTTTAGTTTTGTATCTCAAAATCGACAATTACAATTGCACATTGAACTTCAGAAACTCAAGAAAAATGATTTGACAGTGACTTAATACCTTTAAAAAAGTCAAGAGTTTTGCTGATGAACTTGGAGCTGCAGGAAAAGCAATTTCCCCTGCTGAGCTTAATGCAATTATATATTGCAATTTTGGGATTGAATTTCATCCCATCATCATAGACTTGAACATGCTAACTGAACATATTTCATTTCCAAAACTTCACGGATAACTATTAGCTCATGAAATTCTACTTAAGAGTGTCTAAGAGTCCCCACTTGCACATATGGCATCTAAACAAAAAATTTTAGGAATGCCCTCTGATTTTTCCTCACCAATTTCAATTGGCCAAAGTTTACTGTCGAATTATAGACCGCAAGGAGGAAGAATTCATTCCAAGAAGCCTTGCCAAATTTGTAGTTATAGAAACCATACTACAGACCATTGTAGATGCAGGTATGCCCACAGGCAGCAACAATAAAATTTTTTACCTCAAGCAAACATTGCTCAAGTCAATTCAATTCCATCTCCATTTTATAATCCTTGGCAGTCGAATCTTGTGGCCATGAAGTCTCCTCCTCCCATGGCATTTAATAAAGAGAATTTCAGTGGATGGCTTCTTAATACTGGTGTTACTTATCATATGACTTTGAATCCAAGTTTTCTTCATAATGCTAGTCCCTATAATGGCTTGGATTAAATCACAATTGGTAGTGGTCAAGGTTTTCCTATTTCTCATTCAGGTATTGCATTTTATCCTTCATCTAACAATAAGCCACTTATTCTTAAGAATACATTTTATGTGCCTAGACTCACCAAACCATTACTCTCTGTTGAAAAATTTACTCTTAATAATCATTGTTTCTTTGAATTTTGGCCATATGAATTTTTTGTTAAGGACTAGGTGAGCAAGGAAATCTTGTTGCATGGTTAGAGTAAGGATGGGTTGTATGTGTTACTGCCATTAGCTTTAAAGCAGGCATGTGTGGCTGAGACTTCTTCTTTTCTAGATTGGCATGCTCGTTTGGATCACCCTAATAAGGAAACTGTTTCTAGAATAATTAATCATAATAGTTTAGAAGTGTCTAGAATGTCTACTTTGTCTTCTATTGATGCATGTTCTTCTTGTACATTATGAAAATTAGCAAGGTTGTCTTTTGCTTCTATTGAACATAAAAGTTGTAATGCATTTGATATTATTTATTCTGATGTTTGGGGTCCTGTCCCTGGTTACTTCCAATCTTGGTTTCTGTTGTTTTGTTTTGTTTTGTTGATGATTTTACTCATTTGACTTGGATATATTTCTTAAAAAATAAAAGTGATGTTTATCATATATTTCTTGTTTTTGAATCACTCATTCAACGACAATTTAATACTTGCATCAAAGCCTTTCATTATGACTGGGGAGGTGAATTTCGAAAATTGCATAAATATTTTTTGTCTAATGGCATCATACATAGAATTGCATGTCCATATACTCATAAGTTGAAGGGTATTTTAGAACGCAAAATTCGATATATAGTTCATCATGGTCTCACATTATTTACTCATGCAAAAATTCCTTTTCATTTTTGGTCCTATGGATTTCGATCTAGTGTCAATTCAATAAACTATATGCCATTAGCTACGTGACATCACAAAATTCCATTTACGTGTTTATATAATTCCCAACCAAAATATAATGAAACCAAACCATTAGGGTGTGCAATATTTCTATATCTTCGACATTATAATAAACAAAAAATTGATTTTGAACTAAAACCTGTGTCTATCTTGGCAACTCACTGTCACGTTCCGATTTCAGAACATGATGGTCTTAGGATGCAGGAGATGCCAGAGGCAACTGGCACCCGTAAAACCCAGTATCACATACTAATAACAATTACTATCAATTTATTAATCAATTACTTAATTACTATTCATTATGGCATTTTGTAATATGTCCATAATTCATTCTGCAATTGGTTATAATTACTATCATCTCATGCTATAATATTCATTAAATTCCATAATATACCACGCATACATAACTGTAGTCTAACTATGCCATTATATAACCCATGGAGCAACTATAGAATATATATAAAATAAAGTGTTAAATATAATTACACTGTCATTACTGATACTGTAAGAATTCATAAGGAACCAAAAGTTGGGATTTCTACCTACTACTCTGCACCTGAAAAGGGGAAACAATGAAAGGGTGAGTATAAAAAAAATACTCAGTGAATCTAATATGCATTGACTCAAAGAAAAGGCTAGGATATCAATAAACAAAGGGCATATAATAATAAATAATTTAGTTGTACAACGATATCAGAATAAAGAAACAGAATAGTAAAGAACTATGGATTCAACGAATATGCCAAAGAAACTCATATCATGTAGATAAGATAGATAATGGGCTATGAAACTCATATATCATATGTCAATCACATATCAATAAACGTAAGACTGATCAGGTCTTATGGCTAAGACAATTAACCCTTCCCAGCTAGGGTATCCAGTATACAATGTGCACATCGCCGACAGTATTCACCCGCTACCACGTCGGAGAGGAAGCTCTGACAAATCACATTTGTCACACCCCAACTCCAGTGGTGCGACGGTCCTAGGGCAAGGGTAGGCTTAAGGCCACCATAAACCCGTAGAACTCACAGATTACTATACTCATAAATACCAATAATATAACATCATAAATTTCCATGTTCATACAT